>VZTV01128175.1:0-10199 GCA_013400875.1 Anhinga rufa
CCCTAAATTATAATTGAACATGCTTTCTATAAAATTCTGGCAACATTCATAATGTCCTTAATCAGGTATCATGTCCATGCTTTTTTCCAGATAAAAGAAGATACTTTTGCGAGGCTCTTTTTCATTGCCTCCTTCTACTCTATACTCTTCTGTGCTCTCCTGCCATGCATTTTGTGTTGCTACCCTCCCAAAAGCTTACTGTCTCAATAGAAAAAAAAATTTTAAGAAAAAAAAATAGAATGATCTTTCAGACCTTTTACAGAAAATATTCTAATGTTTGTAGAAGTGTGTGGAATGTGCAAAGAGAACTCTCTAAAGTAACTGTTCTGCCTTTACATGCTGTTACCAGATATGTGGAGCAACTACCTAATGCAACAGAGAAGATGGCAATTCATACATTAAATGCTATTATTAAATATCATTTGCCTTATTACTCTCTATAAAATACGGTATCCTTCCTAGCCTGTGTAGAGGCAGAGAACAAAGGAGACTACAGTGACCTGACATCCAAGTACCCAGGAATTCATCCAAAATTAATCTGCTTTTCCTGTAAGAGCTATTTGTTCAAGTGCTGCTTGGCACCACTTACAATACCTCTAAAAAAGTGCTATTGAGACACCTGCATTAAGAGTTTAAATATTAACCACCTCCCATTTACTTTTTTTGGCTCCTTTGTCACAGTGGAAAGAAAGCAGCATGTGGTGTGTGTACACACATGTGTGTTAAAGTTCAAACTATATTTCAGGAAATGAAAAAAGCATTCAGCCTCACAAAACAGGTGGAGGCAAGGCAGAGATTTATAGAGATGGGATTGGTTACCTTGGAAACAGGTTTGAATTCTTTCATCAAACAAGATGCTCAGTGTTGACCTATTTCCAAATGCTGTGTATGAATTTAAGGTAGAACTTTTTGCAAAGTTCATACAAAAAGGTCTTTCTATCAACATTGAGTATTTGTGTACTGCTTAAATGTATTACTTTGTTTCCTCTACACTTTTAAGCCTTTAAAGTGAGAAAGGTAGTTGAGAACAGAAAAGAAAAAATGTAGAAGGATGTGACAATCTCCTTGACAGGAATTTGTTTCCAATGTATTTGAAGTACTTGTGAACATTTAAAAATGTTTTGGGCAACATACTAGCTTCTTTACAAAAACTACTTAATGAATATAGGTAAATAATTGTTTACAGAAACAAGCCACTCCCCATCCTGTTACAGAACTTACAAGCCTTGGGTAAAATTCCACCAAATATTTAGCATTATTTTCATGACCTCAGCTCCAAAGGTTTGTTTTATTTTTGTAAGAACTGACATTTTACATGGAATTTTTGCATGAAACCGATTACAACTGGCACTCAGTTCTGATAAGACCTTTAATGCAGTGCATTAACAATAGAAGGGTAACTGCAAGTAAATCAATTGACATTTCTCATCATATCCTATTAAAGTTCAGGGTATAGGAAAGTGAAAACAGAAAGGATCACTAATGTAGGGATGATATACACTCAAAAATACAGATGGAGAGCATGTGTACAGCACCATGTATTACTAATTTAGGGATCATCCTAGGTAGTCTGGATGTCTAGGTGATACAATGCAACGCAGCATCACACAGAGACGTGACATCAAATCCCAGAAGCAGTTAGGTTGTCTGCCTGGTGTCTATACCAATTATCATCTGGTCTGAACTATTTTGGGTTAATTTACTCTCTGTTCCCTGGCATCATGGAAAGCCCAAGCTGGGGAATGAGCAGAAAGAAAAGAAAGCCAAAAACTCACCAACTGAAATTAAACTGAACATGATGAAGGAAGAAAATAATTGGGAACTGCATAGAGCAATACTGTGACTGGGCTGCATCCCTAATGTACAGTTAGTTCACATCATCATACCTAGGAAATAATATGATTTTTAGAGCTATTCTTAAGGTCATTGTATATATCATATTTCCTGAAGCTATCCATTTTTTAGTAATTTCCAGGAAGAACAGATGGATTTGTTTGCAGAACAGTATGTTTCTTGCAAGAAAATATATTAAAGGTTATATGTTTCAGCATTCCAAATGCCAAGATTTTATTTCTTTTAAAATTTCTCATAAAACTCAGCATTTTCTTTAAAATAGAAGCTCTTGAAACTGTGACATTACATGTAACTTTTTAAAAAGGGTTATTATTATCCCTCATCATCCTTAGTAAAGGTGTGAAAA
The DNA here is from genome assembly GCA_013400875.1 of Anhinga rufa. Taxonomy (NCBI): domain Eukaryota; kingdom Metazoa; phylum Chordata; class Aves; order Suliformes; family Anhingidae; genus Anhinga; species Anhinga rufa. The sequence continues at coordinate 2,201 of VZTV01128175.1, forward strand.
CATTTAAAACACTGAAAAAGGTGCGAAGTTACCTCAGAACCTCAACCCATGGAAACAAATCAAAACTGAGTCTTTCTCAAGCCACACAGTCCCTTTCACCACAAAGTCTTAACAGTTTTAAGAGAGAACAAAATATTTTTCCCCCCAGTTCTTGCTTTGGTAATATATTCTTTTGGAGATAAAAGAGAAGATTCCCAGACTGACTGAAAAATTTTATTTTAGTTTGGCCACAGAAGCAGGACTTGCCCAGCCCAACGATGTAGCCAGCTGCAGGTCAGATAGGATATACTCTCTACCTGTATACAGGGACCTACTTGTCTTTAAAATGCTGGACACTTATCTGGCAGAGCACAGCTGAAAATTATTATCAGAATATTTATTTCTAGGTCCTTCCTCAGTGTATACTGTGTTCAGATCAGATAATTATTGACACTCTTACAATAGAGTTTAAAAATCCATCATAAAAATCATTCATATGGACAAACGGTCAACAGTTAGGCTATAATTTCTTTGCAGTTTGTAATGCCCCCAAAGTCCAATTGTCTGCTTTTCCTGTTGTGTGCTGACATACAAGTATAAGTAATATATTTTACAGACCTCATTCTCATATCCTTCCATTATTCTAATTAACTCTGTCTAGTTGAAGATCAACAACTTCCTTCCCAGGACATCTGTCAATGGTGTGTCACCACAGATTGCGTTTTACCTTAAGTAGAAATCTTTTGTATGTTAATACTTTCATGTTTGTGACTCCATTCTTCCCTAGATATTTTCTTCTCTTTTTGGTCATAGCTCAGTACAGATCAGCAACATCAAAAATCATGTTGAAATGTATGCAGGAAAGCTGATACTGGCTGCTCATCAACAGCATGGTTGCTTAAGCTGAAGAGCTGAAGCCCAACTATTTCTTCAATTCTGAAAACTGAAAAATGGTGTTCTACTGGTAGATCTTCCAAGTACTCCTTTATAGTCATACATATTTGAAAATTACAATAAAGCACTCTGGATGTGTAATTTGTGTGAGGTATAGCCAAAATAATTACACAATATTAATGCTGATCTATAAACAACTTACTTTAAGTTTTAACTTGCTACAGGGAGTACAGTGGCAATGTCCTTTTAATCACCATAAGAAGCAACATGCTGGCTGAAGTCTTTTTAGATACTTTAAGACCCAGTGTCTTTATCTTCTTTAATGTGTGTGAAACACCAAACATTGGATGTGCTTTGCTCAACAGACACTCTGGTGTTTGTTATATTTCTAGTTTATAGTATATTTGCCACCTGCCCACTAAGTTACAGATACATGATTACATAGTATTGTGTTTAAATAAACTGATATTATAAATTAGCTGCTACAATGAATTAAGATACTGAGCAAAGCAATGTCTGGAGGAAGAAACAAGCTCGGCTCTGATGTATTTTATTTTCATTTTTTATCTCTATAGTTTTATATATGTCAGGAGGCGTATATTTTGACATAGTTTTACTGTGAACATGACATTTTGTCTTAGAATTTGTCTGGAATTTGTTTAAAACTTGAGAGACTTATATTCTTGAACCCCATCCCACAGAGGTCTAAAGCTCTGCTGAAAATTTCAAGGACATCAGTGCTCCAGGAAGCTTGGCCAGCCCTGGCATATGCCCTGGCTGAGTGGTCAGATCCCTGTGGCTTCTGAATACAACTTGCTCTGGCTTTAAATTGCCCCTGTCTTGCAGGCTGAGCAACACTGCTCTTTCGTGCCATGGTGAGCTAGCACAAAATGTGCACCGCTTGTCAGCCATCAGTGAAGCCATGGGGAGTTTTCCAAAATGGAAAATGGCTGGAATGAATACCGCCAATGCTGCTGACCAGATGAAAGCCCATCAGAACCACTTTATTTCTCAATTCTCTTTCGTTAAAAAAGTGAAATGATTCTTAATGTTTTTTCCTGTTCTTCTTAAGCATAGTTCTCACTATTCACACTCTTAACTTCCCCGCCTTTCTTATAGCCATTTAATTTGGGCCTTTTATTTTGCACTCATGCTTTCTTCTGCTTTATTATATAGTCGTCTCCCCAAAAGCCAAAGCCCAAAGAAATAATCTACGTCCCCCAACTATCCCAATTTACACCTTTATGTGCACAGAGAACAAGGAGAAAACCACAACAAAATAAATAGTCACCTGATTTAACAGAAAATATTCCATCTCATTTTCTTCATGCCTTTTGCTTCTTTCTCCCCTGTCTAAATCCTAACCAAAACTGAAAGATATTCCCATCAGACTTCACTGCTAAGGCTCAGAAGGAAGCCAAGTACTCCACAGTAAGGTATGTACTCATTCTTTACAGAAATTCTCTTTCTACTCCCTTAGTTTCCTTGGGTTCTTTTATGAATGCAGATTTCAATTTAAAACAAAAATAATCACCAGGAAATGGTAATCAAAAGAAATGCTAAAAATGCTGATTAACTGCTGAATATTAAATAAGCAATACTCCAAGCACTCATATTTTTCAGGCACTTAATTAGGAAGGATTGGCTGATTTCATCCTTCATGGCCTTTGCTATAGCTGACAATGAGAAAGCAAAAGACATTTAAAACCTGATTTTTAATAGTGTGGAGGACTTCAGGTCTCTCTGCAGCAGGTTCTTATGTGTATGAAATTGGCCATGGGTGTAAAAAGGGAAAAAAATTAAAAAAGAGAGCAACCAATATAATGAATCAATAGTTTTCAATTAAGTATACCTAGGACAATTAAGTATACCTAGGAAAGTGTGACAGTGCCTTCAGCATAAACAAAAAATGCCAAAAAGTAATACAGTAAAAATGAAGGTAATGAAATCTGTATTGACTAATAATGCTTAAAAGTGAATCCAAACACTTGTGCTTATGAGCATTTCCCTCTCTAGGATTCTCATGCAGAATGTATTGAGTTTGTTTTTCTGTTCAAATTTTACCACAAAAGAAAGGAGTGCTGCACTTCCTGGAGTTTTTAATTAATAGTCATATCAGTGATCCTTAATAAAAACAACTTAAATATATTCAAATATCAAATTAGTTACTTTATTATGCCATTGACCTCCTTGTGACTTTTACTACTAGAAGATAATTTTTTTCAAAATTGAAATCAGGATCTTTAGTCCAAGTCAGTCCAGGTCTAGGAGTGATTGGTGTTGACTCCACTACAAGAAAGCACTATTAACAGGGTGAATAAGTATAGGAAATATAGAAACAAATTGGGCATGTACATATATCATGGAATAAGACAGTGAATGATTCAAGTGTTCTATTAAATAAGAATGAGCCTACATTATAATTTGCCTTGACAGATTTTGCATCTTGAAAAGCTTGATTTTTATTCATTTTCTCCAACATCTTTATTGAAGAAAATGAAATCTTGAAACTGGTTTCAATATACTGTGTTTTGGTGAGACTGCTGCATATCAGAAGACATTTGCCTTTACAAAGGCAAAACCCATCTGCATATAATAAAGCTGTGACAGGGACCCATGAAGTCTGTGGGATTCTAAAATAACATTTTAATCCAACAAGTACATACAGTGCAACTTTACACTTCAAAATACTCCCCCAGTTCTGCCTGACTGGCTAGTCACAGAGGCTAGCAAGGTCTGTCCATGGCTGGGGAATAAGCTGGGTGCATATGAGGCAACTTTAGTCTGGAAGCCACAAAAGCAAACTTAAGCACTTCGTCTGTACATGGTAATAGGACACAGGAGCATGGGAGAGAGCATCCAGCCATCCTCACTTTTGCATGCTGCATGGAGATTGAACTGCCTTAACCTATCCAGTAATTTAACGTAAGCCTTTACTTTCATCACCTTTCTGTAACTCATGGGAAGAACTCTAGTACTTTAAATTCTTCCTTCAGAAAGCAGTGTGGGTTACCAGCCATGATCAAGGAGAATTGCTGACTATGGTCTTACAGCAGGGTGCTGCCCATACAAGTGGGGATAACTGCTATTTCAAGCCATCCCAGCACTTCTTCTCGGATAGCATAGTTCTCTGCTGCTTTAAGCTGAGCGTGCTTTGAAAGTGCATCCTAGCCCATAGTGCTCAGGAAATGATTTTGTGGAGAAAGGACTGTCATGTTCAGGTTAAGCTTTGTGCTATGAATATACCAGATCAATGCTGAAACACCTTTGCTTGGTCTTTTGCTGTGCTGTTCTCAAGAAAAACTTTGCTGTCAGAAAAGTCAACCTCAGCAGTTTATTACAAAAAAACCAAACTGAAATACAAAAGAGCTGCTTCAGAGGCTTTCAAGCAATATGTCTGTGCCCATGAGTGGGCTCTGGCAGACTCTAAGTGAAAACAGAACCATTCCAAGACTTGATTAAATGTATTTTACAAACCTCCTTCTACTTTATGAAGTGCTCTCAGTCTGAAGCATTCTCCTTCTTCCTAGCAAAAGCCTTTTCCCTTCTTCCTTTTATCCCTTCCTATGAAGCCTTTTGCCAGTTCAGTGAAGAGGGGATAAACCCCACTTTTGGAAGAGGAGTCTCAAGAAGATGCTGGTGTTCTGGACTCAGGAGAAAAACTAAGAACACCAATGAAAATGAAGATGTCAGTAGGCTAGAGTATGGAAGATAGCCACAGTGCAGTGAGAAATTATTTTTGAAGAGTGGAGACTAGGGAGAGAAATCAGCATGAGGAGATGTATGCATTAAATAAAGGTCAATAACAGAAATACCAAATAAAGACAAGCTTCCAGCAGCAGTTCCCCAGTGATTTTGCTGTGTGAGCCCTCCTGCTCTGTCCCAGTTACACTCTGAAGACAGGTGCTCAAGCTGTGGGGGATGATTCATGCTGCCTCACTCCCCAGCCCTCACTCAGCTCCCTCTGATTAGTGGCATTTTCTGGTCCCTGCAGGTCCCTGCGATACCTCCTGCAGTCCTTTGACCGCCCCACTCCCACTGCAAGGACTGCGCCCCTCAGCAAGAGCTGCTGCCCTTCACCTACTGCAGAAGCTGACCTGAGGAAAGTTCTGAAAGATGTCTTATCACCTCCCAGTCCTTCTTTACTAAGAAATATATATTCTTTCCAACATAACTACTGCTTTTGACAAACATTTTTGCTTCTCCTTGGCTGACTTCACAGACTTGGAGGACTTATTTCTTTTTTCAGACCCTTTCTCTAAAAAAACTCCTTTCTGCCCATTTGGGATTTCACCATCCTCTCCGAAAAGGAGACAGGGCCTCAGAAATTCACTCTCTCTGTCTGCACTCCCAGTTTGCTGTGTGGGACAACACTTTTGGTCTTTTTTTTTAAGAGAGCCGCAGTTTTGTCACCCCTTTGCACAGTTCCCTTCTGCCTCCTGGGACATTTCACACTAAGCTGGCAGGATGGCTCTTGTAAGCTCTGACTGGATTTTCCTTCTGTGACTTCATTGGGAAAGAGAAATATTTCAGTATAGAACTGAAGTGAAAACAAATTAAGGTTTAGATCAAGGCTTGCAGTTTAGATAGTCTTATAAAAGAGCTTGTAATATATCCCAAATTTCTTGAAAATATGAGCCCTGGAAGTTCTGTCCTTTGGGAGGGCAAAAATGAACACACCTAAATAACTATTTAAATTTTAAAACCTTAACTTAAATGTGAGGAAAATATTAGTTTTTCCATTTGTAGTAACACACAGGATCCAGAAGACTCTTTTACTGTGGTAGACAGTATGAAAAGTGCTTTAAAAACCTCATATAAACCCAGACTTCCCCTCTAGCCATGGTACCCATGCTTTTTGTTTATATATCTAAGCTTTGACTGCAGTAACTAACCCAGTGAAGAGTCTCCATGGAGACTGAAAAGTAATTTTAAACACCTATGATTTTCAGAATAGAAATCTCTCTTAACAGATATTGTATGAATTTTCACCTAGAGGCAACATTTTCTGTCATCATTCTTGGTTACTTTTGTATTTTGTGTAATCTACTCACATAAATACACACAGACAACAAAACTCTGTGAAGATTATAAAAATGAATAAGCATTTGTATTTAAGGTGAATTATCAGTGTTGATTTTCTTTGATCTATGGAAGAAATGTCTTAAATCTGCTTAGAAATACAACTTTAATTGCTGTATAAAGCGTTGAGCATTTGTGGTTTAAAAGCTCAGAAAAAATGTAGACTATAAAGGCTGCACTAAATAAGGAGAGAGGCTAAGATGGCTAATTTCAATTTGCGTATCTAAAAATATAATACAAAAGTGATATTTATAATTTCTCCCAATTTTTCCACAGCTTACACACATGCAATTTTAACCTTTCTCTTTTTTTTTTTTTTAATTGCAGATGAAGGTTTCTTGTGGGTGACTTGTCACGGGGCCTTAATGATGTGTTGGCCAGTTTTCTCCCCAAGCAACCAACAAGTGAAAGGACTGATACTAAATATTACATCAAAGGAAGGTTTGCATCCCCATCCTTTCTGGCTGGTTTATATTTTGTTCTCTCCTTTTCTCCCAGAGCCTGTAATATTCTGTTCTATTATCTCCTTGTTTGTAGCAAGGGAGATGTCATATGCAGGCTTCTCTCACTGACTAGCAGCAGAAACTGCTAGACTCCTTTCTTCAGAGTTGTTTTGAAACAGAATTTATTTGGGATTTTTTTCTTTATTTTTGCTTCCTTTAGTACACTTTGTCTCTGATGATATATACATACAGCTGTGTGAATTTCATGTGTTCAATTAATATGGATTTCCTACAGAGTTTTACCCTCCAGGAACAACAGGAAAAACAACCACCTCACATGACAGCTGCTAGTTTTGTTGTTTAGTGTACGTCTGAAAGGCACAGTTTAAAATGTAGATATGGAAAAACTGGGGACATCATGCAGATTTGTCTCTGTTAAATAGGGCCTGAAATCAGCTTTGCCAGTGTTATGATTTTCCAGGGGAGCCATTCTCTATCAATTGTTTTTTAATTGATAGAACACTTTCTTTTCACTTGCTGTGAACAAAGCACTGTAAATAGAGATTTATAGTGCAAGTGACAGGAGGAAATTCAAGATAAAATACATTGATTTATTCTTCCCCTTGGAGTATGTTCCTTTTATGATGTGAACTCATGGCAGAGCATGTTTGCTACAAGTAGAGGGGAGCAGAGAGCTTATGAAAGCCTTACCTGCTGTGAATATTGGACAGCTACAACTCTTCTCGTGATCCCATGGGTGAATCAAATTTTAGCTGCATTTTTTAAAATCCCAATGGTAGCAAGAAAGAGGAGAGGATGGAGTGAGGTTCCTATTGTCTCTAGTAGAGTTAGAACTGACCTAAGAAGCAGCATCTGCTTCTCCGCACTTTACTCCATGTTTCCAGAAGTTATTCACAGACCCAGTGCCTCCTAATTCCCTCTCCCTAACTCCACTGAAACCACAGTTCACAAACTTCTGCTGAAACACTAATGCATAGATTAAATACTTGTCACATGTGATCACTGAGCTGTCACTGCCTGATCCCTTACAATGACCATCCCTAAATTGCTGAGGCTACGTATGCTGCAATGAATAATATGCAGGAATAATTTGTACTTAAAGTCTATACTGCATGAACTAAGAACTGCACAGTGATATCCACATTTAGATGGAGCATATTAGCTTAAGTATTGGAACCAGTGTTACCCCAGAATCTCACTGGGGCATCTCAGCTATCTTGCATCTTTCTGTGCAGCATTATACAGCAAAGGCAACAGCAACATATTCAGCCACTGAGATGGTCCTCAGTTTTTGGTGGCCAGCACAGAGGAGGATTAAAGCAGAAGGGCAGTGCCTCCTCTGGTCCCTTTGGGGGGGTTTATAAGCACCTTAAGGCCTTCAAGGATCACTGTTTTCACTACCAGATCTGTATGGGTATCACAAAACATCTAGAGAAATTAGGTGCTTTGAAGTATGTCATCCGCTAAAGCCTATTTAATAAACACACAAAACCTTTGTCCAGACAGGAGATAGGTTTTTCTGTCCTTTTTATTACACAGAATAACACAGAATTGTACAGTTTGGAAAAGACCTTTAAGAT
>VZTV01128183.1:0-13071 GCA_013400875.1 Anhinga rufa
TCTTCCCTTGGTGAATCCATGGACTATGGCAACAGCCTAGGTGTCTAAGACCAAATGCCTTACTTTTATACAGCTAACGTTAGGTGAGATAAATCCTACTACTGGGGTTTGCATTGGATTTACTGCCTTGATTGAGGTAGTCTAATTGTTTCTTTGTCTATTCTATCTTGTCTGTGGTAACTATATATAATCTTGTTTATTCTAGACATATGTTCTGGTTTTTTATTCCTATATATAAATTTTAAGCTCTTTAGAGTAGGAACATGCAGTCATCCATAGGCTTTACACCACACTCCCCCCTCCCCCCCCCCCGCAAAAAAAAAGAAGAACAAGAAGGAATAATTCTGGTGCCAACAAACAATCATTTAACACATATCTTTTAAGCAATCTATAACTGCTTATTTACTCAGTAGAATTTATTACATCTGTTCATGAAAAAAACCCACAAATAATTTAAAGACGGATGCTGGAAACTCTTACTCTCACAGTTAGTACTACTGAGGGCATTGGAAAGATTTATATAAATAAGGGTTTGAAATCAGTGAGAAGACATGCAAAAATAAGAATTACTTGCATCAGTAAGATTTGCTGAATTGAGCCTTTAATTTACCATCTGCAAATGTGGCCCAATAAAGACATATTAAGATTTGCCACCCAGTAGTTACAACTCCAGATTGTGTTATGTGATAGCCCATAATTGAAAAAATGCATGGTATTTCTGAAGGATTGTGAAGGGGTATAGAAAGATTGCTTTCGTTACTGCTCTTCTGGTGAAATTTCATATATTTGAACAGTGTATAACTGCAAGCTACATTTATTCATTTTCCCATTTTTTAAATTAAAATTTATGAAGGCGGGAGCCAGAAACAATATCTCTGGGTACATTAAATAGGAAATTCTTGGCACCTGGTAGGATTAAACCTTCAACAGTGAAAACTAAGTGTCCTTTTCAGAATGACTAAGGCTATAACAGCTTCTGAAATTGTTGATTTAAACAATCCATAATGACACTGTCCTCCTACACTAAACCTACTGGATTCTGACAGTCCCCATTCCAGCCTGTAAAATAGATCCACTTTGTGCCAATTCTTGAGAAGATCCTTCTAATACTGTTACACCTAGCTTAGTCTTTTTGCAAGTTTTCTCATTATAATTCAGAATTTCGTCATTTTACTTGGTTGCAGTGAATACTTTGGCCACTTGGAATAAAAAGAGGCTTTGTTTCATAGAATCATTTAGAATTGTTTATATTTTTTCATAGACTTGAAAGAATTATGCTGGAAGGAGTTTGAAGCAGACTCAGAAAGGGCAGTTCCTTCTACCACATCACATGTGAAGAAATAACCCAGAGAGACCTCCCTTCTTTGCTGAGCACAAGAGGCCAGACTTTGTGGAGCATTGAACCACTGCCAGGTCTCAGAATTTCTCAGCAGCTACTTTTCATCCTCAGTATTAAACATGTAGCTGTACATGCTGTTGAACACATCGTTTAAGATAGTTCCATGGAGTAACTTCTACCAATTCCAGTGGGGACTAGATTTTACCCATAATTAAATAAAAACAATAACCCCCTTGACTACTTATGTAGTAAGTATTTTAAATATCGTATTACTCAGCTTTGCAAGAAGAGTTTGTAAATATTGAAATTATAGGTTATGATCTATGTGATTGAAACATCTACTAATAAATGTGTCTGCATATTTAAAATCCATGGATCAAACTCGTATTTTTTGAGAGTTCAGAAACCTTGTGCTTGCCTCCATAGGAACATTTTAAATCAAAGATCTGACAAACTTCATGCTGATGCTGGTTTTTACAATGTATTCTAAGCCTATGTTATAGGGAAATCACTTAGAACAGAATCATAGCATGATAGAATCATTTAGGTTGGAGAAGACCCTTAAGATCATCGGGTCCAACCAAGTCCAGACTTGGACATTGAGTCCAAACTTGTCTGTTTCTATTGCTAGAGTGGCATTTTGCTTTTTCCATTGTGTGGATAGCTGGATCAGTCACTGACATCCACGGAGGGCTATTCACATTGAAGTCAGTGAAGCCACTTTTGACCCAAAACAGAATTTTAGGATCTGCCCCTCCTTGGTTATGTCCATATTGGTTGAAAGCTTTCAGTCTCCTGGGGCTGGGTATATGAATCCCTGACCAATTTTCAGAAAAAGTGTTGCCAATCTGCAGCCACATGGTCCCCGGCCCCAGTGCCCAGCTTTCGGTGGAAACAGAACGGGGTTCACCAAATGGAAAAGTGCTGCTGTGCTCCTGAGTCCCACCTCTGATTTGGGTGACTGGAGAACCTGAATTCTGGGGTTCAGGCACGGTGCTGTGTGAGAAATGAATCTCTCTCCTTTCTTCAGTTTCTTTAAATTCTCATGCTGTTGCCAAGCCAAGTTGTTTGAAATATGTTCTTTGGTGCTCAAGTATTCCTTGCAGGATTTTCTTATGTAATAATTTGATTGCCTGATATTTACTTTTGCATTTATAAATGATCCATCTATTTTTAATTTAGATAATGCAGTTCCTTCTACACTGAGACATCTCCCTGTATGCATAGGTACATAGATCAGCAGAAGTCTTAAAATATTCATAAGATTCTCTAGTTGTTTTCTTCCTAGGCTATGAATCAGTCCCTGATAAAAAGGACGTGATCCTGCTTCTGTTTAAATCAACAGAATAACTTTTAATTCCCCTCGGACAGAGATGAACTCATTATGATACTGAGAAAAGTTTGTTTTACTTCTTTTCCCTAGAAAAATATGTGTTTTGCTATCCTTCTGTAAGACTGAAGTATTTGCCAATATTTAAACTTTATTTAGGCGACGCTCCCATGACTAGGGCTGTCAGTATAGGACCTACTGGCTCTTTTTAATAAAGGGGGGGAAAAACCCCAATCAAACAAAACCCTGACATATTCTGCTTTTCTATTAAAGGAAAGCAATACGTGATATTCCTCAGCTCCTCATGGGTTGTCCCTTAGGGCGGTAGGATGGGTGCGAAGAGTCCCAAGCTGCTGCCTGTGAGAGTTTGGTTGAGGCTGGCCGCAACCCAGCAGATGGGGAGGCTGTGAAGACTGGTCCCTCTGTGAGCGATCCAAGATGGATTATTGTGTGGGGCAGCACGAGGAAGGCTATAATCCCCTTGGTCTTTCCGACAAACCCACCATGGTCTTGTTTGGTCAATGCCTTGATTTGCACTTCTTCCTTACAACTTTTTATTTCTCCTCTGTCATATTAGGACTTAAGTATTAAAGTGGAATAACGGATATATTCCAAATTGAGTGCATGGAACTTCCCTGCCAAGTCCCACAAACAAAATTACAAGGTCTGGTGAAATCTTACACTTAGTAGTTATTAGATCTGTCAAATGAATCATGCTTCTGGGGAATCAGATGTTATTAGGATTTAAACATACATAGCTGTAAATGCAGAAAAATAATATATCAGAATAAAAGTTTACTGTTTAATGAATTTGGGCACATGATTTCTTCAACTTATCCCATACACAGAATGTAGGAATAACACAAAAGTAGCATGACACAGATAATAACTATCATAGCCCATGCTAAGCCATTATATGACTATTGCAATTTATAATTAATACTGACCCATCTCTTGCAGAAGGAGGTCCTTTTTTGGATGACTTCCAAGTCACTCTTTGTGTCCCTAGGCACAGACTCGCTGCAGAGTGTCACTAAGATTTCTTGCTTCAGAAGGAGGAAGGATAAAACAATGTAAAAAAAGATTTTAAAGCATTTGATACAGCAAAGCTTAGGACAGATTCACTTTGTAAAATTTTCAAAGGAAAAAAGCAAGTATTGAAATGTTTTCCTGCAGTTCCTTTGATTGTCAAATTCATTCATGTGCAAAACATAAATAAATATATTATTGGACAAATATAAACAGTGTAACCAAATTAAAAAATCTGTCAGTAATTACCACTGGATTTCTCTTCATTTGCAAATTCAGTACTAGCTCTGAAGAAGACAGAGACAAATCCTATTTGTACTATTTTTTAGGAGATAAAGCCCATTGCAAGAATCCCTTGTACAGCAAAGCTTCAGATGGAAATGAGGAACACAGCCTAACTAATCCAATTTCGAGGCCTGCTCCTGCAAATAACTGGGGAGAACTGGAAGTGTTCAGCCCTTTAGTGGTATCTGCTGCCTAATTTGACAGCCATATTGTAATTTCAGCATGTGAGAGATCTCATTTCTTATAGGATATGCCATACAGAATAGGCTGGCCAAACCTGCCCTGGATTATTGAGGGAAGTGGCAAAAGTCCATATACTGCTACTTTTGCTAAATTTAAGTGGCACCTTATTTTAGAAATATCTCTCCGAAGCCAACAAGGCCCTTATGCATACCTCTGCTGGAAGCTGTGTGTCCATAGTCTACCTCTATAGACTGGACAGCTCTGTGTTCCGAGAATAAGCATGTAACTACCCACCGTCTTGTTGCAGTGGCACCGTGTCGGTTGATCTGCTGTAGTGATGACATCAAGCTACCAGGGAATCTTTCATCTCTTTCCTGTGTTGTCTGCTACAACCAGGGACAGAATTTAGTAGCCTTGGCTACAAGCATCCCACGGGTGGCAAGCTGCACTGTGGAGCTGGGTTGGGAAGTGCGCCCACCTTTAGCCGCCCGCTGCTGAAATCAGCGCAGGTATGGCCATCGTGTACAGCCATCAGTCTGTTCCCACAGAAAAAATCCCAACCCAACCCCAAACTTTCCAAACCTTTTAAAGCAAAAGAAAGAAGCCTCACAAACCCCCACAAATGAAAAAGTAAAATAATAAAAAGCACCCCTAATACATTTAACAGGCAAGTATTTTTTCCTAGACGCCCAGTATTGGAAATGCAACAGCTTTGAAGGACGACATTATAACGTATCTATGGGATTTCATCTCTTTAATTATATTCCCATTACAAACAGAAAGTGACTTGGATATTGGTTTTATGGCTTTTCTATTGAGCTTAACTCTGACTAGCAAATTTCCTCTGCTACAAAATGTTCTCTGATGCTCGCTGTTGTAATTACTACCCTTACATTGTCTGCTTCTGAGTGCATTATGTTTTATAATCCATTAACAAGAATGACCCTTCTTCCTCATTGTTAAATTCATTAAACCCAAGAGACATCATCAGTAAAGGAAATACTAGTTTCAAAGAAATCTAAAGTTCTGAAGTTTTAACTTGCATTTTGTTTGTCTTCCATCTGATATCATTCTGGTGTCTCCTTATTTGAAAAACAGTGTCAGGAGAGCTCGATGATGTAGCTTGTATTTCCATTAATTCATTCTTGCCAGATAAATTATTGCCAGATCTTCTCAGTCACTGTCTTTATTAACTTGGTTAAATTTCTCCTTTGGGTCATTGTCCAGTAGTTTGTCCAACTCACTGAGCTGCTGGCAGACTGAAGGATCCAGTGTCCGGAAGAGTACTCCAGTGGGGAAGATGGTGAAATCAAAACATTTGTGGGATCACACTTTTTTCATTGAGAAGCAGGTTATGAAAAACAGTCACTGTGGATGCATTTCCCTCAGAATACAAAGAACAAAACAACTCAGTTTACTAAAATAATTTGTTTGGGTCTGACTAGTTGCTTTCAAAGTCGGTTTTCCTTTGGACACAAAGCTTCTATTCACAAGGACAACCACAGACTGCTCTGTTAGTGAGGGGTGGTGCAGTGTCTCTCCCACTCAGCACGAGCCATTGAGAGGCTTAAGGTTATCTTCTTATTTGTATTTACTGCACAGCTAAAAGCTTCCTCCCCATCTAACTCTTCTCCCACCATGTTCTCACAAGTCTGCATAATAAGATTAATAAATAAAGCTTCAAAAGGTAACCAGATCTATAAGACTTTGTACTCCTGAGCTTTTGGTGGTGGTGTAATAGGTTTATTCAGCATCCTCAACTAGTTCCCATCAAAATCAGGAGAAGCTCCTGGTGCTTCAGCTGGAGCCTGTCCCAGGCACTACATAGCACCTTAAATTACAAATCTATTTTCTAAAAAAATGATGCTAGAAAAATTACATAACCAAGTTATATTTTTATATTGTTCTGATTTGTTCCAGACAAAACATATCAAATTTGCAAGTGGAAAGGAAAGCTATCTCCCTTCTCAGTCCTAACGTATTAACTTGCCAATACTTGGCTCTATCAACTTGCTTAGAAGCTGAATGTCATTTTAGATTCTTTCTCTTGCTTTTCCAGTGTGCTGTCACCAGCAGGCCGGTTCTGTCACCAGAAACACTTGGCAATCAGATTGTCTTCAGTAGCTTTGCACACATACAATGGATTCTGACACTGTACCAGAGAAATAACAGAATCCATTTAACTTCTTCTGGTCTGCTTAGCTATGCAGAGCTAACAGGAATCACAAATAAACCTCCAAGCCCCCATGCAAACAAACCAATATAAACATACATGGATGCAGGCTGCAGCAATAATGGCCAAACTTCTGCAGGATCCTGTGGGAAGCTGTCCTGCCTCAGAAAGCAAAGGGAGGCTGTGCCTTAGGCACAGCCTCTCCCTTACCCCCTCGTTGCTCCTCAAACTCTGCTGTTGAATGTCTCGTCCACTCAGCAAGGTTGGATCTGATTTTTCCTGGAGAATCGGCACACATTACACAGCCACCTTGGCAACCATTCAGCCTGCAGTCTTTCTTCTCTGATTGCCAAAAAGCACACTAGTAATTCAGATACACTGGTGGGTCTGGGATATGAATAGCTGGCCACTGGGAACAATATGAGAACTTTATTGTCTTCCATAGCCCATCATAAACCAAGAATGATTCACCACATGTAACTGAGCTGGTTTTGGATTTTAAATCCTAAGACATCCAGCCTTCCAATCTATTTCAATTACATTTTTTTTTCTTTCCATTGCTCTGGGAGAGGAAAAAAAAGCTTCATTCCAGCACAATAAAAAAATCAGGGGTTATCAAGAGGCAGTTCAGGGATTGTTTGGGGCCTGTCAGGCAAACTTTTGCAGTCCTTAAGTATACAGTCAGCACACCACTGAAAATGGGTCACTTCTGTATGTCTGTTGGGACGAGGAATTTAGCAGGTTAGTCAGATGGAGAGTTATGCAAACACAGTTAAAAAAGCAATGCTTTTGTAGACTGCTTCAAAAATCAGATCCAAAATTTGCAATTCATTCAAAAGCTGACCAGAGAGAGATGGGGAAAGAACACAGCTAAAAATTAAAACATGGGAAGACAGATGGGATTTTCTCCAACAGCGTGACGAAGAACTGACGGTGAGAGTCGAGTCTTAGTGGATTCTGCTGTATTATGCTCTCAAAGCCATTAAACTAACTGTTGAAAAATTAACCACCGTGCAGGAGTTCAAGAAATCTCTCAACCATGTGTTTATTTTTCAGTCATGACACAGCTTTATGCATGTACGAGAAGGAAGTAATCTACCATTTGTTTAAAATAACAGACTCCCCAGCAGCCCTGTCTCTTATATAGTCTAAAAATAGCAATGTTAAAAAACCATCCATCCAGATCTCTAACTTCTTCTAGCACGTTTATGTGCAAGACATGTCTTACAATCCTGCAGAAGAAAAAGAGGCTGCTCTTCTCATAACTGTCAAAGCTATGGGCAGGTTTATGGATAATGCCATTGCTGCAGTGCGCAGATACAGCAACATGGATATCGAGTGAGCTCCGTCCTTCTAAGTTTGTCCCATTCCAGGCAGGAACCCCCTGTTTTTCTCCACCTCACCTTCTCATGGTCTCCCACAGCCTTCAGTACCTGCGTGAGCATCCTTCAGCTGTTAACTCCTTACTCTCTCGCCGTGTCGGCAGCTAGGAATTGCTAGCTCTGTTAGGTACAAACCATTGCTTTTGGTGGAAGAAGGAGTAGCTCTTCCAGTCCACCATGAAATTACAGTGGACACCTGTATGGACAAGGTTGGGTACTGCCTACCTTTCAGCCAGTGACAGCGTTTCCTCTGTTCCTCCTTATTTTCCTCTGTTCCTAATTCAGCCATATGTTTGTGGTTTGGATGTGTAAGTGGAGTTAGCAGGAGGCTTGCTGCTAACTTCAGTGGGCTTGAAATTTAACCTGCTATCTACATTTCTGCTTGTAATATTAAGTGAAAGAACTGGAATTTCAGCAGTGCTTTTACAGAGAGATGCACACAGTTAAGATCCCTTGGGTGAAATTCAAGCCTGTTGCAGTCAGTGTGGCAGCTCTTTTTTTTCACTATGCCTCTCTTTAGTCCACACTTGAGAAGAAAACACATGCAGACACTGAAGTATTATTTATTTAGAATAAGCATCAGTCGAAGGAATTGAATAGTTGAAACTACCTAATCGTTTGTATCCTTGGTCACAACTATAATAGCATAGAAAAAATATTATTCCTTCAGTCTTTTTCTCTTTTCTGTGTAGCAGCCTTCTTGGTAATACCCTCAATCATTTGGAAGTGCAGTAATAGTGTATTGTAATACTATTCTGAGTATTGAGGAAAAGCATCTGCTGTCAGTACTAACCTTTGTTTATTACTGTGAAAAAAACACAGTAGCATGTCATGCAGATTTAATTTGAGAATTGCGTGTTGAAATTATTATGTAATTTCTTTTGTTTCTATCCTGTTCAGATGTTCTGTGACTATTCATGTGTATTTTGTTTTAAAGTGTTTATAAGACTGTTTACAAGGCTTTGTTTAATTACTGTGTAGCGAGACAGTAGATACCAGAACTGACCTCGGTTCCTCACCACCATGAGCTTGTTGTAAGTAGGTTTGAACTTCAGAAAACTCAGATTGTTTCCGCGGTCTTTGCTGTGCAGATAATGCAGTGCATTCAGTTCCTCTTCAAATCCACTGATCTGTCTGCTTGTTAGATTTTAGCGCCACACTGAAGTTGCACCTAAATTTATTTATTAAATTGGTAGTATTTTGGGGGTTCTGTATGTTGCTTTTAAATGGTTTCCCTTTCTTTCTCAGGGAAAACAAGACACGAAGAGAATTAAAAGCCTGTGTAAGAACACAGAGGAAGATGGTGTCAGTCCTCGTAATGCTACGTAAGTCCCTCGGCGCTCAGTCGCGTGCCACTGCCTTTGACTGTGCTGCCATTTGGCACCACCTGAAGAGAGCCGCAGGTACCTCCTGCTGCAGGCTGGGCTAGCAGTGATGCAGTTTTGCAGCCCTAGCTTCCAAGGGAAATTTTCCAGTCCACACAAGGGAGGATGCTGGACAGTAGATACAGTTTTATTTTAACCTGCTCGCAGAGGCCTAATATTCTGCTTCACAGTAATTTCCTACAACACCCATTCATTTCTATTTCTAGAAGGTTAAAGTATTAACTCCTCCTCATTACAGAGGTCCACCCATAAACTATGTAAACTGCTTTGGGAAGAAGATGGAACATATTTGCTTTTCATGAAAAATACAAAAATATATGTGTATATATATTTAGTTTATTTAGGGAGTTTTATGTGCCTTTTTTAAAGAATATAAATATATCTACATGTCTATAAAGGCTTGGTTCTAAAACTCAGCTCTGAGCAAGGAAACTGGTCTGAGAAGCCAAACAGCCTGTGCAACCAAGTATAAGAGTTTTTTTATCTTAAGTTTTTTTGTCTTAAGGCTTTTGGTGGGCGCTCATGATTACACAGAGGCCTGTGCACTGCAGAAGTTCCTATAAGAAGAAGTGGTTTCACCAGTTTTCCAACCTTAATAAAAAGTCATTCTATCACAGAGAAAAAAAAATTCCTATTTTAAAAAGAGTGGTGTGTTCATCTGTGTTTAAGTTACTTTTAAGAATAAGCAAAATTAGTCTTTTTAGGAACACCAGTCTCTGTCACGTAGCTGCTTGTAAGACACCTTATACTGCTGTGCTTCAGCTTCCCTGAGCAGTGAACACTGGTGCCTATGGAGCCAGCATGGACTGATCTTATGTAAAAGTATAACCCGCCCATGACATGGGAGACAGAATAACTCTCCTGGATGTTTGCAGAGCCTGCTGAATTGTACAAAAATGCAGTAGTTCTGGAAAACACACCATACCATGAGTTCAAAAAGAATTTATGTTTCCCTTCAGATTATATTCTGAATATTGGCAGGATTGCCAGGGAGGACTATTTATAATATAGAGTAGTTGCAAAAAGCTCTATCTTATTTATAAGAAATTTAAAAAGAAAGCTAACTTAATATGGTTTCTATTATAAGTAATCTAAGTTTCTAAATGGTTAGAAAGGTAAGTTGGTAAACTAGCCTTATACTTTTAGACATCAATAGTCAAATAATTTATGAATAGGATTGAAACTTCAGTTTAAATTCTGAGTTTGGGATGGCTTATTATGCCTGCCCGCCCCCCGCCCCGCCTCCTCTTCATTCAGTTGCTCTCCAGGGAAAATACTAATGGGGACATAGCCATAGGTTAGGCAGCCAGAATTTCACTTTGCAATAAGTGTCAGCAGTTCCTCCTTTTCTCCTCTTCACAAAGGGATGCTCTTATCAAGTGGCTTTCCTGTGGAAGAGGAATGAACAGGCTTTTTCTTTCTGACCCTTGGTAAGTAACTTGACATGCTTTTCCTTTGTTTGCTTGCTTGTTTCTGCAGTTCTAATCTCCAAGACATTTCCTGTAGACTGTCCAAGTGCACTTCAAAAGTGAGAACTAAGTATATCTGTGCAGTGTCTCACTGCATATTGGCTGTCTGAAACGAAATAAATGAAATGACTGACCCATGGCTCTTAAACTAGTTGAGTCCGTCCATAACTGTGCCAAGGTTCACACTGTTAATCCTCTCTGACGCTCCAAAATTTAACCCTATTTTGGAGGTCTGGGTGTTTTTTTTTCCCTGCATCCCAGACCTCTTTCCCAGTAGAGCTCTGATCTTGGCCCAGACAAGAAGGTACTACCCACGAGGTGCTAGTTTTTCTTGTTAGTCCGGTGTCAGCCTTCCTCTCCCGGAATATGAACAGTTAATGTTTTTCTGGAACAACTGAGCCAATTACATTTATAGTTTCATAGTTTCCCTGACCCTAAGATAATTTGCTGGTGCGGGTTTGCCCCCGTTATTAGGCTATCTTGTCATAGGTTTTATTTGGGCCCAGCAGGCATCGGGCTACAGTGAGAATTGGGTGCTCTATGAGGGCAGGGGAGCCCCTCCTTGGCTTTATTCTGATTGCAGCTTCAGTTGAGGAAAGAAGAACGTAAGACATTTCCCCCTCTACAGCAGAAAACCCAGGGATTTGCATACACTCTGATCTCATCTGAATGTGTTTTTAACATGGATGTTTAAGATATTAATAGACTATTTTTAACTTGGACCTCCTTAAATATCCTCACAGTGGTATTGTTACTGTAACAGAACATACTCCTACGTGATCCTACTTGGTTAGCCTTAAAAATACTTTAAAAAAAGAAAGGAAGAACGGAGGCTTTGTCTACGAATGCTAAAATCCATCTTCACCTATGAGAAACTGTCGATGAATTGCCATGGAAACATTTACTAATTGTCCATGTAGCCTATAAAAATAGTACCAAAAAAAAAGGTAAGATTTGTCAAGAAATGACACTCTGTGAGAGGTGACCTGAACCAGAAGAAGATTCTGAACAGAAAAACAGAGACAGTGTGGTATAGCAAAGCCTTTTCTTCTTCACATTCTTGCACACTGAGATCACCTTGGTGTCTTCTCTAATGAGACCACATTCCCACTGAATAAGAGAAGCATCACCGTGTCCCTTGATACCTGTTTACAACCCATCCTTCGAAACACAGGGGTTAGTGGACTGTGACTTCAGTCACAAGTCAGGACATCCATCCATTCTCTATCATAGTTTTAAAGACTTGAGTAGTCACATTTCTCACTTTTTTTTTCTTCCATTTCTTTTTCACTCTCTGTAAAAATGCTCTTTTCCAGTTCTAGGTGTGTCTCTTCTGGGCTAGGTGTGATGCAAACCCAGTTGTAGCTCTCACCCTGTGGCATTTGCAAGGCAATTTAAAAGCTCACAGCAAATCAGTGCACTAAGTAGAAGAGGCAGGACAAAAAAATATACTCGTGTAAAACTAGGTTAGTCAAAAGTACATCTTGAGAACCCCCAAGAGTTTTGGGTTTTTTTTTAAATAATCTTGAAGTACTACTGCCAGAATCTTATATTCACCATTAGTGCTCCATTGGCCAACCCAGGAGGCATTTGGGGGCCTCTCAGCATCTTTAAGGTCTTGGTGTTAATTGTCATGTAGCAAAGGAATCTATCTGTTCTAGGAAGCATTTCTATAGCTGTGGTGGTTTAAAAAAGTTGTGAAATGACAGCACTGATTTTGTTCACGGCCAGCTGAGACTGCCAGCTAGCAGTAGAGTAGTTATTGACCTAACATGCTTGTGTACTGCTCTATCTAAACAATTCTTTACTCATTACATGGGTTGTTTAACATGGGCAGAAAATAGAACCAAACACAAGGAGTTGCTGTGCTTGCTTGCTTTCCCTCTCTCTTCCCATGACAGAGGAACCTGTTCCCTACCTGTGTCCCTGTGTGAATGCACAAATGATGCCTTCTTGTAAGTGAAGTGTATTCCTCACCCGCTAGCAAAACTGTGGAGCTTAGAATTAGTTTCTGCTGTAAGGCTTTCCTCCTTACTGTTCCGGCAGGGAGTTATAAGGAGAAATACATACATATTCTTTGCTTAAAAGGAGACAGCATATGGGAGTCTGCCATATGGGCACTCAGAACATGTATGGCAGCACATTGCTACAGAAGAAATCTTGAATAAAATTGCCATTTGAACCACTGTATGTCCTATATTGATTGTAAACCAGTGACGCCCCCTAATAGAATTAGAACAATGGAAATTTTCAGTGCGCTGTGGGTCAGAAATAAGTAATGAAATTGCTTTGTATGTTCCTACTAGAAACATCACAAGCCCACGTTTCTTTACTCTCTGAAATCCATTTTTTAAAACATGAACAGCCACGCTTTCCTATAGGTGCACAAACAGAAGGTCACTTAGGGGCTTCGTTAGTCTCCTAATACCAGTTCTTGCAGAATTCATCTAGGGATCACACGAAGAGAGAGGGGCTGTCGTGGTTTAGCCTCAGCCA
>VZTV01128201.1:0-14970 GCA_013400875.1 Anhinga rufa
TTAACATTAAAAAGTTTGATCCAGTACTATATCATTGCATTACGCCTGGGATTAGATATTTGATATGCATTGGTTTCAGTTTTTATAAACTGAGATTTGCTGCTGGTAAAACAGAAGACTGAACTGTAGCAGAGATAAGACTAGTAAGGTTTCTGCAGTTACTAGGGATGGCGTGCAAATGTCATCAGGAGAAGCAAAGCTCCTGGTGCTCGCTAAGGGCCTTCTGGAATCTCTCAACAGGAAGAATCGAAAAGAGCACTGTAGGAACTGACTTGGGCAGGAGCATGAGTGCCAGGTTTGTAACGATCAGACTTTGCCAAGTATTGATTCTGAAAACCACTGCTACTGCGTGGATTGCTGCGTTGGTAGATGGGGTGTGAAAAGTAAAACTGCCTGCCATCAGAACGAGGGAACACCCGCCTTAAAGCCAACTGGCCGTTTCCTTAGACCTAGTAGTAGCTGTACACATGTGGAACCAAATTCTTGTCTAGTTTAGTCTTTTGTAGATCACAGAAGTTTTCTGGATAGTAATAGCGTCACTGAGGCTTGAATGTGGCAAGGCTGGAGTTTGGACATACTGGCTGAACTGCCATCTAACCTTTTATGGGATTTTGATATTTCTGACTGGAGTCTGGTTCTCTGACATACTATAAAAGCTTCTCTTTGCAAGGCTCCATGGATGCATGATGTTAATTTAATATTAAGTTTATTTTGGAGAATTTACTATTGGTCATGTGCTTTAATACCTGATATTGGTCGTTTTGCAGCCTGGAATACTGTGGTGTTCAGTTACCTGCACCAACAGTAAGTACTATTGAATACAGCGGAGCTCTGTCCAGCATTCTTCTCTTTGTAGAGGCTCTGCAGGTCTGTCTCATGCACCTTGGAGTGGGCCAAGGCTAAAATAGGTTTAATTATATATCAGTTCTGAGTATCATACCCAAATGAGTATCTATTGGGTACTGGAATGAATGCCTGCTAGTCTACTGTCAGCCTGTAACACCTCAGCGCATCTTCGCCTGCATCTGTTGAATTTCATCATTAGTCCTCATTGCTGCTCTTTCAACTTTCCCAAAATTTCATTCCTATTTTAATTCTTCTGCATTGTATAGGATATAAAATGAATTATTTTTCTGTGTTTTATATTGTCCTTTTGTGGCACAGTGAGCAACTGTGCAATTGAGAAACTCCAGGGTTCTCCCCTTTGTCTTCCCTGCCTCCTGTTGTGCTAGGACTGTTTTCACAAATTTCTCTCTCCTACTTCTAATTTTTTTTTTTATATTTCTTTTGGATATTATTCAGAAGGGTTGTCTCTGTAGAAAGAACTTTAGGATTTTCCTGCCTGTGCTATAAGTCTCTCTTTCTAAATTCAGTTGTGCTGTTGTCAGTCCTGGAAAATGTATGTGTACCTCTCAAACAAGCCTAGCAGGCAGAAACTCAACAGAACGGTAAAAGGCATCAGCAGGACTGGCCCGGTCTTGTTGGAAGCTTTTTGTTCTCCTGTGTGTTTTCTGAGCAAAGGTGTTGGAGCAGATGATCTCCAGAGGTCTCCTCCAGTGTAGGTTATTTCAGAACAATGCTTCCTCGGCACTATGCAAGAGGCATGTCAGTGCAGGCTGCCCTGATGCTGCACTGCCCGAAATGGTTACTGCCTGGTGGTGGTCGCGTGCAGTGCTTGTTACTCGGGCTGCTTCTATCTGCTTTATCATCATTTTATTCCAGTTGTGTGAAGCAAATGGGAAAACATAAGCAATAATGGAAGAGAAACACGAGTAGCAGCTTTGTACTTCAGTGCTCCTGTGCGCACTTAGCTCTTGCACTTGGAATGACGCTACAGTGTCAGACTTAGCTTTGTATTGTGACCTGCACATCATCCCATAGACTTGTATATTAATTTCCCTCCTTCGTTAGCTGTCGTTAAACATCTTTAAAAATGGAAATTCTCTCTGGATGCTGAAACGGGGTGAGATATAACAGATTGGTAGGGTAGCTTCTCTGAAAACTCCAGTCAGCTGAGGAGTTTGTTCACTTGTGTATGTCTCGTGATAATGTAAATTATTCTTTTTTGTCTTCTGTACACAATGCACAAAGCAGGTGAACTGGTAACTTTTCTGGCCACCTCAGATTTTGCTTACCTACTTTTGCAATATATACTGGAAGGCATTTAACCATTTTCCCTTTCTCTCCCCTTTTCAGCTCAGAGACACTAGTCAACTGCTGTTTTTATGGAACCTCACTACACTGCCACGAAGAGCACCAGCTCATCAGGACTGAAAGAAATCTGAGACTGAGTTGTCCTATTTTTCCTCTGATATCTTCACCAAGTAGTAAACATTTTTTGAAGGGGAAAGGGGGTAAAGATGTTAAAGCTCCCCCTCGCACCCTGTTAGGGTATCTGTACCTAATGTACATTTTCTTTAAAATTTAAAAAGATGCTAGGAAATATTTTATAAAACTTTTTTGCAATAAATGACGCATGAAATTATTAAAGACTATATGACACTTACATGCAAGGAACCACTTGAATTATTAGTATGAAGAATCACTGCAAATAACTGGGTTTTTTTGTAATGTGACAGTCACGTTTGTATGTTTTGATAGGTGCCAGTGATGGAGCCAATTGCCTGGGAAGCTGACTGTAACTTTTGAGCTTTTATTTTAATTCTTAACTTTAGCATTGCAATTTTCCATTCTATGAGGCTTAGTTAGTATTTAGTGCAGGTGTTAGCAGAGCTGTGATCTGTGATCAAAAGCATGTCCGAAACCAATTGTATTGTAAAATATGAACAGTCCTGCTATACGAGACCAATATTTCCCACAGAGGTGATGGAAAGGACAGTGACCACAAACTCCACATACCTCTGTATTGTGGGAAAGCTCCTTCTGTGTGAATATGGTTGCATTTTATTTATGCTATTGTAACACTTAGGGAATCGAGGATTACGGAATAACTATATGAAGGGCTACAACGCAGAGAGCAGCGTTTTGCTTATAATACTATAACAAGATGGGAATCATGAATGGAGAGTGATTATATGGAATGGCATTTCTATTTCAAATCATGGGTTAATTTTTCCTTTTGACATAAATATTTTTCAGATAGGTAACTAGTAGAGCAAAGGTTTTATTAGTATTTCTAATGGTTGTTGACCTGAGTTGCATTGACTTCTTTGAATAGCTGTAAATCAAAAACAGAAACCCAGTGGGGTTTATCAATTTTATTCCCCTCCCCCAAAGGTGTTTGGTAAGACTTATTTCAGTGGAGCTTGTGAATGCTGGACACGCTGCTGAAGTATTGAGTTATTAAATATTAATTTATTTGTCACTAATTATTTGACATTGTGTGCACACTTTCTCAGCAGTATCATTTCTTACAAAGTTCTTATCAAGGGGATTTACTATATAACCTGGGAAGATAAATATTTGTTTTGAAGAAATGCAAATGTGCACATAATCTACTAAAAGTGAAATTTTTGTTTCTATAGAAGTGAAAAGACTTGTAGTAAACTCTTTTACTCCTTACTAAAATCCTGATTTGATTGGAGAAAATAGAGTGTCTTTGTCTAGATCATTTAAAACCAGAGATAGCTTTCTGAGGGGCATCTGTATCGGCACAGCATTCGTGTACAGAGCCTGAATTAATCACATAGAATTTAAAGTCAGGACACCTCTAACATTTGGCTTGGATATTGGCACCAGGTTTATACTTGTTAAACAATCGGAGAGGGGGTGAAGTGAGAGGCTGGGACAGACACCCAGATCCAGTATAGGCGTATCAGCAAGGCAGTTCATGCTTCGTGTTGGTTCAGTTTCTATTTTTCCAAGGTAAAATCCAAGTATAAGGCCAGAAATTGAATGCTTACTGCCTACTTCTTAAAAAATAGCTGAATAATGCTGTACAGTAGGTTCAAATTGTACCATTTTTCATAATAAGCTACAAATATTTTTTTTTAATTTGAGATTAATGTCTTTTCTACAGTGCTTTTCCTTTTCACCAGTCAAAGAGGATCAGTAGTCTGGTCCTGTCCGTGGCCTGAGATTTGACTACAAATTAGAAAAATTAAGACAGTGATTTGAGGAAAGGGGAAGTGATTTTGATGCTGTGTATGTGCTAGCCTTTCACCTCCAGAGACCAAACCCCGATTGTATTGACAATAAATGAGGGTCTTGGCCTAATAAATTACATTTTTATACACACACACACACACACCAAAAAAAAAAAAAAACCCCAAACAAAAAAGAAGCCACCAAACAACATGGCACAAAACAGTTTCTGCTCAGGAAAAAGGCCCAGGACTGTAATAGCAGGGTGATTGCACATTGGATTGAAAACTGATTGATGTTGTAAGTAGAAGCCAGTAGTGCCTGCCTGTGTGACATCTGACTCTTAACCAGTGCTTGTGTTCCCTCACCTTCATGAGCACTTGTGCACAGCAGCTGAAATATAAAAAAATACACTTAAGAGAGATGCAGGTCTCTGCATTGGAGAATATGGGTATATAAGCAAATAGCATAAAAATAGAC
This sequence comes from Anhinga rufa, assembly GCA_013400875.1. Classification (NCBI taxonomy): domain Eukaryota; kingdom Metazoa; phylum Chordata; class Aves; order Suliformes; family Anhingidae; genus Anhinga; species Anhinga rufa. Next base: position 4,525 of record VZTV01128201.1, read on the forward strand.
AAGGTAGCTAACTGTATTTGCGTTTGTTTTCACAGAAAGTATTGCAGCCATTTTGTTTGAAACCAGATTTTCATTTTGAAATGAAATTGTCAGGGATATTCTAATGATAGAGAATTACAGTAATGTATTGCTTTTCACTTTTTTGCTTTAGTTGCTTAATATTTAAGCTTTGCTCTGTGCTACCTTCTTGTCTGTATATTGAATGGTCACTATGCCTCTTTCATTTTGTAGACTTGAATGAGGAAAATATGATTCACCCTTTAAGGTTTGCTGAGAAGTAAATGATAAAGAATGTTGTGTAACATTTATTCAAATAAAGCCTTGATTTTTTTCAGTGCTCTTTTAAAGGGAAATAATGTTGAATAATGTTTTGATGTCATGACTTCCTTGTTTTATCAGTCCTTGACTCAAAAGCATTTGATTTATGTTAACTTTTTTTTTTCCTGAACTGAACAAAAGATTAAACTAGTCCACTGCTGGAAGTCTATCACCTGGACAAGTCTCTATCCAACCTTACCTTTCACCATGGTGGCTAAAAGACAGCAAGTCATGCTCTACCAGCTGGATGCTTCCCACAAGCAATAGGAAAAACCTTTTCTTTTTCTTGTGTAATTACCAAGAAAAGATTATGTGTGCGTGGTAGAGACAGATACAAAGAAGGCCTGATGACTCTATTCTATGGATGCAACTGAGGCATGCTGTCTCAGTTAAAGGAGGAAGAGGTTGCTGCCCCTTGCAGACACGATTCCTGCACAGTCATTGAGTGCCGAGCGATCTGCAGAGCTGGGGGCCAGCCTGGGACTCCCCTGGCTGTGCTGGGCAGAGCGAATCACACTGCCAGCAGACGAGCTCCATGCTGGCGCAGCAGCGGCAAGGCACAAAGCAGCTGAAACACCGAAAGGGTGCTGGGTCTTTGAATACCTGCGTGCTGCCTGCTGATCTTTTCTTTGGCTGGTTTTTACTGCAATGCTAACAGTTGCGGACAAACCTGTCCACTGCAGGTAAGTGCCATTGGAGACTATTTCTCCATTAGGGAAGAAATGCCTCGCACTGAGTCGCGTTGCCTTGCCGTGGTGCCCCATAGCAGGGGGAGCAAGTTGTGCCGTAACAGCTAACGCCGGTACCGGAGCTCCATCGCTGGCACTGCAGTCGAAGGAGGGCCATGGCGGCAAGTATTTCTTCGAATGGCAGAACCTAGAGTTGTACTCTTTCCTTAAATAGAAGGTAGCATTTATATAGATTTTTTTTTCCCCTTGCATTTTTATTGCTGTAAAGAAAAGATATCCTAATTTTAGTTGAGATCCTAGTTTAAATAAAAAATAAGCTGCTCAGGTAAACTTGATTTCTAGGAAGTTCTTATTTCAAAGCAGCATTATTTTTTTTTTTATGGCGCAGAGTGTGCCAGGAACTGGCGGGTGATACAAAGGTACTAACCCTTTTGTAAGTAAGGTGTTTTGCTGCAGTGACCTGTTGTCAATAGTGAGAAGCCTTTCCCAAAAATCAAATTAACTTCTGGAGTGACGGGATTGTGCGCATGTACACCATCTGTAGCGACTGTGGTCTCGGCCCGCGGCCTCTGTGATGCTTCTGAAACCAGTTGGTGCCTCCTGTAAATGTGAGCGAATGTCCACATCTGTCTGTTGTTTGAAGCAGAGCTCCAGCATATGTGTTTTTCTTCTCCTTCACGGGGTTGTTTCTTATTCTGTCCAGATTACAGAAACTCCCATCCTCTTTCTCTCATTATTCATTCATCCTTACAGCAGTTCCTCTTGAATTGGTTATCCTCATTAGGCTGTGGTGGAGAGGGGAAATCCTGCTGAAATGTAATTGCTCACTAATGGTTTTTCCTTTGTGACATTGTGTCGGTAGCGTCTCGCTGTGGGAGTCTGCTGGGTTTGCTGCGTGACTATGAAGCCCACAAGAGAGGTTAGCCAGACAGATTTCAGAGTTCTGCAATTACTCCATTGATTAATCTTCACTCCAGTAGTTCGGTGACAAAAGTATAAAAGTAACGCAGCCCTCAGCGATGAAGCCAGTCCTACACAATGCTGCTCAGTAATAGTGTTTACTGCTGCCCTGAAGCATCAAAAGGGTGATACTTAATGAGGGCAAAAGTGCACGGAGCAGCTGCTCGGTGCAGCTCCTGGCGCAGGGGGGGTTTGTGATAGCTTGCCAGCTAAAATGCGAGGGATTGGTACAGAGAAATAAGATTTCCTTTAGGGTGAGACCAATGGGCAGGTTTCTTAAGGAAATCAGGTAGATCAGTAACAGAGAGATGATGTAGTAAATGCAGACACTATCATGTACTCATTATTTTTAAGTATTATGTGGTGAGGAGCGCCGTGGGAGGATGCGAGCAGTCACCTGCCTAAGCCTCATCTGCAGTTGAGGAAATCATGCAAGGGATACTCTTACACCGTCTTTGTGCTCCCTGGGCAGATCTCCCCGACTGATGGTGCCCTCCAAGGCTGCCAAGAGCGCAAGGGGCTGCTGCTATTTGCATGGCGAGGTCCATCTGATGCTTTTGCATTTTCTGGAAAGCTGGAAATGCCACCAAGGCTGGAATGATTCCCTGATGTGTGAGGTGTGGTTGTGTGCTGCGAGGGGCACCCATAGTGCAGCAGAGAACCCAAGCCATTCTGAAAAGCAGCTCATCCCTCTGCCCAGTCAAAGGTAAAGCAATGCTGGAATTGCCAAACGCTAACGAGCACGCAAAGAGACTCGGCAGCGGGACGCAACAGCACCAGCCGGCCTCTACGCAACTGCTGGGGCAGAAACAAACTGATGTGCATACAGCCTGGGTATCAACCACCGCTCACTGTTGGGTTTTTTCTCTTGCTCACTTGTCCTTGCTTAAGTCTTCATAGGTGGATTTGTCATTGTTCTTCATGCAGGGAGGGCGAGTGGAGTCAGGGCTTTCCGAAGGCAGCGCGTGGCAAGCTTCAGCGTGTGCTGGGTGGCAGTAGGAAAAGGATCGCGTTGTTTGCTGGTTCATACAATGCTGGCTGCTGGTGGTTCTCGTTCTGTAGCCACCTGCTTTTATGATTCTGCTCCTGCTTTTCCCCTGAGTGTTTCTGTGTTCTTTGTTTTTACTCCCTTGCTGGGTTTGGAGCACAAGCTGTGGGTGCTCTGTGCTGGGCAGGCTGGACACCCCTGCAGAAGTTTTTGGGGTGTTCTGAATTTGGGGTAAATATTTAGGGCCCAGGAGGGGTGGTTCTAATTTTGAAATCCAGGTTTTCAGCTAAGAGCTCCATATCTTAAGAGCTTAGGGACTGGAATTTCCAAATGTAATTGTCTTGGTCATTAAATATTAAACTAAGGCTGTGCCTGCTGGAGGGCTCGTTCAAACACTGAAGCGCTCTGAGCCATCAGAGGAGGAGGCTGGGGGCTCCAGACTGTGAAGGGATGAATACTGGACTACGCTAAATATGAGATCCCAGAAATACTAATAGGGCACAGATAGACACAGATAAATCTCTCGTGTTTGCCTTTGGAAAGACAGCACTGTGAATGGGCTGTGAGAACAGGGGCTGGGGTAGATGTACATCGTACACCTTTTCATTAATACTGCAAAATCATATCAGAAGCCATCGGTCACCTCTTGGCTTAATAAACTTCCTGCTGGCTGCAAGTACCATGGCCTCAGCTGTATTTGAGCTTGGAGCAGGGACGCACAAGTACACTGGGGCACAGAGAGAACTGGCGCTTCAAGGGCAGGTCAGAGGCTGTAGCTGTAGGCAGTAAATCTGTGAGCTTCCAGCTTCCTCCCTTCCCAAAGTTTCCAAATACTGCAATTTTTCCTTCCTCAGGTAGAAAAGTGCCCCACAATGGAGGCCACAGCCAAACGAGGTAATGGAAATGTGTCAGTCTTCAAGATAAAGAAGGATGCACTTGTCAAAAGCTGTGCTCAAATGCAATTAGGCAAGCAGAGCCCACAGCCCCACGGCCTCTCCAGGGGCCTGTTTTACCGCTTGGCACTCGCCTGCACCACTCCAGGAATACATTTAGGAAGCTATTCCAGCAGCCAGGCACAAAGCTACCACCTCGGCTAGATAATACCATTTCCCTGCCTCTTCCTGACATCTCACTTTACCGACGTGCCAGTCGGCAGGGAGGGTGTTGCTCAGGAAAGCTCCCGCACTGCTGTGCTCGGGGCTGGGCCGCATTTCACATGCCAGAGTTAGAAATGGAACAGAAAAACCTGCCTGACAATGCGTGTTTATCAGAGATGAATGGGCATGACTAATGCTGAGCACCTGTGGCTGGTGGAAGGTCATGTTCTCGGCCCAGCCGTGGGGGACCCACACCTGTGCACCCAGAGACCGGCGACCGCCCAGTCACTGCAGGGAGCTGACGGATGCGGTGCAGGCAGTACTGGGAGCCAGGACCAGAATAATAGTCTCAGTTGGGCTAGGAAAGGCAAACCTATTTCTGCTGCGTCTGCTTAAGGAATACTGGCTTTGTAAATCATCTCCTCGGGAACTGGCAGATGAGAAATGGGCAGGTCTGGGGACTCCAGGCTGGAGTTGTAGCTGCAGATGGTGAGGTTTCCAACCAGGGAGATTACCACTGAACATACAGAATCAGAGAAAACATGGTTTATTTTAGTTTTCAGTTGGTTTAGGACCTTTAATCTATAAAGGACTTTGCTTTGTCAGGGAAGGCTGTAATGACTCTGGCTTAATGCCACAGCAGCCGAGAGCCTGACAATTCACTGTGCCTCGGCAGACAAACAGGCGAACCAGAGCCTCTGCTGATAAAAGATACTCCCCAGCAATTACATCCTTCTGAGCAGGAGGCTGTGCAGATTTAAAAAAAAATTAAGCTGCTGAACAAGAAAATGCTGGGATTCTTCCAAACAGGGGAAGCTTGTGAATGAGTAACGTATTAATGCTGCACATTAAATGTGCCCCTACACATCTTCACCTACGGTTAAAAAGAGGTGGCACTTTGATATAATTGGTTCTTGGCTGCAGCAGCTGGCAACAGCGCTTGGCCGTTGCAATAATCCCTTGGGAATAACACAGCTAATTAAAGCCTAGGAACTGGTGACCAGCAGCTTCTCCTTTCTCTCTGGCTACCTCTGCTAATCAGAGATCTCAGTAGATCTCAGGAAGTTTTGTGCTGAAATGTGCTAATCAAGGAAGGAAGGCTTCGGTGTCAAAGCTTGGTGCTTTATCAAATCCTAAATATCCCAATGTGATGAGCTGAGAGAGATTTCAGATCCCTGCTTAACAGCTGGGCGGGAGGGGATTGGCACCCTCTGCTTAGTCATGGGCATGGCGTGCGTTGGTCCCAAGGCCTCTTTTCCAAGTATTGCCTCCTGCTGCCTCGCTTGGGACTGGTGTTTTGGGAGACAGATCTTAGGATGTGAATGGAGAGCTGCCTTTTTTTTTCCCTCTTAAGAGCTGCTAAATCCCCCAAACCTTTGGTGAGGGAACTACAGGTGTTCAGCTCCTCTGAAGGCCAGGCCCTGGGACAGCAGGCAGCGCCAGCTAAGGGCAGGTGGCTGTGCCAGGCGTGGTGCAGCCAAGCTGCCTGCCGGTCTGCCACCGAGGGTACGAGTGGTCTAAAATGAGAGTTCGTTGCTCAATGGAGCCAGGTTAATTTGCTAGTGGAGGCACTGGTCCTTGAGGAGGCTGGGGAGAAAGGGAGGAGAAGCGGTGAGAGGCGAGACGGGAGGCCCTGGGCTGGGCTCTGCGGGTTGGCAGCCGCAGCTGAGAGAGCCCACCCATGGCTGGGCTTTAATGCTGGGGCTCGAGGGGAGGCGAGAGCATGTGGAGGGCGGGCAGCAGCACGGCTGCGCCGCGGGCGTGGGGGAAAGGGACGGATCTGGCGCAGCTCCTTGTTGAGGAGCCAAAAGGCAGGAGCGGGCGGGAGGAGCAAGGTGCTGGTAGGAAGAGGGGACGGGACCTCGCACGCTGCCAAGGGCAGCAAAAGGGTGTCACTGCACGGTGACAGAAACGACCCTGTGTTTGTTCCTCTGCCAGCTTGGGCACGATGCTCTGTCAGGTTTGCTCGTGAGGGTACGTGGCAAGATGAGGCAGGGTGAGTGTTTGGGGGAGAGACCTTGGGGCGTCCCACCTCCCAGTGCGGCACAGTGATGTCAGATAAAACAAGATTTTGACAAGGTGTGTGGAGCCAGCTCTGGTGGATAGCTGTGCTTTGCTGAGGAGACAGTGAGACAAAGCTTTTTCTGGGGATAAGCGAGTGTTTGCTTGCTCGGGAACCTGTTGTACAGACCTCAGAGCTTTGTGAAACTTCCATTTCGGAAGCCCTGTGGTTGGCCAGTGCCAAGCATGGTGCTGCAGAAATGCAAGCTGCAGCTACAAGGCTGGGGGGGTTAGAGACCCCGCAAGGGTCTGCTGCCAGGGACAACCACAGGAAGGAGAACAGATTCAATTACTGAGTAGGGGACGCTACAGAGACCCTGTAAAGTTACTTATAAAACCTTATTAGATTCTTCCAGTCCCTTGAATAAATTAAGATAGACACTGGAAATGGCTGTACTCCACTGCATGCCTTGGGTTTGCAGCATGGAGAGCTCCATCGTGGGGAAGGTTGTCTTCAGTGGGCCAAGTCCTGTGCATGAGCCCTGCAGGGGCAGCTCGCCTGCCTGATTTTTAGTAATTTAGGTTTTGTGCTAACCCAGATACCCACTCTGACGCCTTCTCTGTGTCCAGGTTTGATTCATGAGGTGGAGCTGGCTTAAGTGGTGGCAGAGAAGTGGAGGGTGAAGATGGCTCTCTTGGCTATCCTGCTCCCATCACACATGAAGAGGAAGAGGTAGAGGTAACAAAAGTGGTATAATCTGAAATTTAGTGTTGTGAATAACCTGTACGGAATTATCAGAGAGCACATAGTGGTTTCCAGTTCCTCATTCCTACTCCCAATATTCCTGAACAATAAGAATGTTTGCATAGTCTCACAGCTGAGAAAAAATATGGTAATGCAGTGGAATGACTTAAATGACCAGACTGGTAATTACTGGGTGTCGCCTATTCAGGAAGGGTAGAGTAAGCAGAGGAAGAAGCAGCAGCAATTTTAAATATTGTAGACTAAAAGGGCTACTGAGCACATACCAATCACTGAGGATAAAGCTCAGGAAACAGGAGTAATGGGCCCACCAGAAAAGAGATGAGCGGCTTTTCAAGCACCCTTGTAATGAAAAGATAAACTGCTGGAGCCATGCTGGGCATGCTGTGTTTCCCAATGTTACTTCTAGAAGGGCTTTCTAATACGAGATCCTTGTCTGAGCCACACTATAATGTCTAGAGACAAAAACCAGTGTCCTGGAAGTTGTTGATTAAAGAGCAACAGAGTCTGGGTTTACCCCCAGGTCTACGCACATCTACATGTAAACATACATGTTTTTTCCTTCTCTACCCCTGCTTTAAAAAACCTAAAACTAGAAGGAAAAAATAGGGTAAACTTGACTAGAAATAAGAAAGTTAAAAACAAAATGTCAATTTCTAAGATGCTAGACAAAAATTTTATTTATTTTTTTAAAACTACTATATTGAGGTAGTCTTTGGCTGTATGGCCAGGAAGCTCAACAGTGATATGAAGGCAGCAATTAAAAAATAAAACCAATGCATATGGGAAGACAAAATAGGTAGTTGCTATAAACTTGATGTAAGAGAATATGATCCTGATAAGGAAAACTTTAAAAAGGCCTGACTAACAAAGATACGGATGATACAAGAGAAATTTTAATCTGTTAGGACCAAAAGCAGTCCTCAAAATGCAGTGGTGGCCTGTTGCTGACCATAAAAATACCAGTGCTTGGTACTTCTCAATTTGAAGCAAGTGGGATGATGTATTTGCCACTCTCTCAGCGCCCAGGCAGAACAGTAACAGGGTGGAAAAGAAGCCCAGGCATTTCACCCAAACCGGCCAACGGGCTCACCTGCTTCGCCTTTCACGTCTGCTGGCTACGGGGACTGGTCAGTGGAGCAAGAGGACAAAGATGACAACCTAGGTAAATATAGGCTTGTAATCTGACATCAGGGATAGGAATCTGAAAACAGGATCAGCAATCCATTAAGAAAGAATTAAAGGCAAATATGCAATGGATTTTATCCATCCAAAATAGACCTTGCCATTCAACCAAGCTTAGTAAATCCAATTTCAAAGACGCGCCACCTGGTGTGGCACTCTGCAGCAGAGGCAATATTTACAGATAACTATCTCCAATATAACATAAATGATGCACACATGGATTAAGACTGTCTCCCTGACACATCTCAGTTTGCCACTGTCCTTCAAACCTGGAGGTTTGCTTCCTGTTCACGTGTTCACGTTTCCTACGAGATTCTGCTCAAATTGCTGCCAGACCTCCTACTATTTGACACTTTCACCAGTGACTGAGAAGCAAATCTAAAGTCACTCCTGAAAATCCTGGCAAGCACACAGGAAAACAGATATTGCTCACTAAGTCAGGCCTGCCAAGCAAAGCGTGACTTAATTCCACATTTAGCTGCGCTAGCACAAGGAAGAAAACGTCCACAGCTGCAGGAAAGGGGAGTCTGTGTCTCAGCTATGCCAGAAAAGGCTGAGGGGAGGACTAAAACTTAGCTTATCCGTTGCCAAAAGGGTTAAGACAGTCTTTGAGGGTATATGGAAGGAAGAAGTGAGTACAAATGTCATGCCTTCTGTACAGGGCAGAAGGGAGACAAAGCTCAGTGTCAGCTCTGATGTCCATGACTAGATGTCAAGAATGGAAGGTCTGAGACATGGATGTTATGGAAATGCTGGAGGGAACTCTTTGCAGGGAAGGACTGAAAGCAGCCCTGTCTCTTCAGCTTCTGGAGAAGCCCAACAGGTCCCTTCATGACTCTGCAAACATGTTCAGGGAGAAAAGACCAGGTACTAAATGTTTTTTGTTCGGCAGGTGGAGTAAGGAGGAGCAAAGGCTGGGAGCTGAGGGCAGACAACTCAAAGTGGAGAGAAGGCACATGCTTGTTACAGTAAGGGTGAGTAACTGCTGGAACCAATTAGCAAGGAACTTGTTGGTTTAAGAGCTCTTCTGTTTAAAAGATTATGTTTCGTAAAGCATTTTTTTCTTATTAGAGGTTGTAAGCCCAACACATGTGACTCAAAACACCCTGGCACTGCGGTGGAGCTGTGGCCAATTACAGCAGGCGGAAGCACCGATTACCTTTCTGGTGGCAGCTGCGATGACTAGTTTAGACATAAAGAAAACAGCCCAAACCCTTAAAAATAAAAAGCAAAATAAATGCAATTGTTCAGGATTTGGACAACGCAAAAGGACTTCATTCAGGTAATTAATTGCAATTTTTACCTGGAGGAGAACTTGCTGTAATGGCAGATAACACATTTCAGAGGTTTCTGTTCTAGCTGGAAAGTAGTACTTTGAGTAGGTACGAGCTGTGGATTTGGGCCCTCGGTAACGGTGTGCCCAATCTCTGGGTCACTAACCTGCCTCTCTCACACAGTGCAATTAAATTACAAACACAAGTGTGAAAAGCAAATCGTCTGCAATCCTCCAGCTTCATTTGTTTTTCCTTTCATTTTAAAACTATAGGTACACATCAAGTGTCCAGCAGGGAGGCCACGCGCTTATTTGATGATGTGTTTGCACAGCAGGTAGTAATTTCACAAGTTTTGCTGTGCTTTTATTTTCCAGAATAAGTTAACCAGCCCCCACCCAAGAAGGCGTATTTGCAGCCCTCCAGCACTTTAAAGATGCGAAGCAGGAACAGAAGGAAAGGAAGAAAATTTGTCACTGACCTCATTTGTAAACCGAGTAGCAGGGGTTGCTGAAAGCCACCGCTTCTACCTTTGCCGTACACTGGTAAATGATAGATATACGCACACAGTGTGTGTTGTAGGTACTAACAAAGATATATACAAAATTTAAAGTATCCATAGTAGCTTCAACGTGGTTCTGCTTACGTATGTTCTAAGGATATGTCTGTATGCCACAGCTGAGTGAAACCCAGGGCACAGACCTAAGCTGCTTCACACTCAGTGATGCAGGACTGGCGCTAGCCTTGGTAAAGGAGACAAAAGCATGGCTGAACTTTCCCCACCCTCCAGCCGCTGTGGAAAGTCAGGAGAGTCAGGGGACTGCCTGGCTCTGGGGCAGACTGTACTGCTTTCCAGGCCAGCTACTTTTTCCACTTTCAGGCAGCACGGAGCCTGCAACGGTGAGAAGTGTCATCTCCACCCGGCCTGTGCTCAACTAGGAGCTCTAGAGAACCATGATTCAGACATACCCGAGTGCCTCAGTTTGGGCACAAGCCAAACTTACGAGCTTCGGCCCAGCACATCTCCTTTGAGGCAGCTTGGACACCTTTGCTCTGTAGCATTCTAGGTTTCAGGAAAGATTATTAACATTTATACTAGTCCCAACACTCTGCCCAACCCAATAAGACTTCCCTGAGTCTGAAGCACTCAATTCAGAAAGCAGGGTGTTTTTTT
>VZTV01128238.1:0-33688 GCA_013400875.1 Anhinga rufa
AAACCCCAAAACCTAACAACCTCACAGGACACAGAGAAGATCCTTCAGTTACAGTTGATTATAATTTCAAGCCAGGAAAATATAAACTGTTAACAAGGAAAGACATCATCTCCAGCTTTAGTGTCCATTAATCAAGAGCAACTACATCCGAACCTGCTACTTACTGAAGAGGAGGCCCGATTTATTCATTTATTTATTAACTGGGGTGAAGAAAAAGCAAACAGTGCCCTTCGGATAAGGAAAACGATGAATTAATTATACTAAGAATGCAGGGGTTTGTTATGGGGTTTTGTTGTGTTTTGTTTTGGGTGGGTTTTTGTTCTTGTTTCTGTTTGTTTGTTTGTTTAAATAAAAGCCCCTGAGTACTTGGGACAAGCTCAATATTACTCATGAGTTGTGGACTGATGGCAAACAGGTAGATTGGTACTTATGAATGTTAGTAGTAGAAATACACTGCACTTTAGACACATTTTTCTCTATTACCCCAGATATTAAACGTGTTGAGAATCTGACTGCAGCTGGCCATCAGAATTTGGTATTGAAAAATCACAGAATCATTAGGGTTAGAAAAGACCTCGAGGATCATCAAGTCCAACCGCCAACCCAACACCCCCAGGCCTCCTAATCCATGCCCTGAAGCGCCACGTCTGCACCGTGTTTGAACACCCCAGGGACGGTGACTCCCCCACCGCTCTGGGCAGCCTGTGCCAGGGCCTGACCGCTCTGTCAGTAAAGACATTTTTCCTAATGTCCCATCTAAACCTCCCCTGACGCAGCTTAAGGCCACAGTATGTGCTACCATTTATTTATTTAGTGTTCAAAGTTCTCTACAGCCATGAAACATATCCTAAAGTCTGGAATAAATTAAAGGTAAACTGACAAGTTCTTTCTAGCCCCAAGATGTTCACCTAAAAGATTTAAGGACGTGTAACTCATGATTGACTGCAGCATTATGCACGAATAGAGAGTTTTAAAGAAGGCTTAAGAAAGTTTACCCTCAGATTAAAAACTCAACTCTTTCCTTTACCTAAGCATTTTCACATCCAGCTCTGTTTACTAAAGCAGCCTGAAATAAGCCTGTGGGAATCCGCAGGTAAATAACTATTATGAGTTCAGGACCTTAAAAAAAATAATAAAAACCACACCTTTCGCAAAACCAAAAATAGTAAGATACCGTGCTTCTGCAATTGGTCGTATCAGCGTAAAAAAAAAAACAACGAACGTGTGAATCGGGTTTGATATGTCTGCTCCAACGCTCCTCCACTACCCCTACCTTCTTGGGTTGCTAATCTCCAAAACAAGACATCCTTTCCTCATAACCACTCCACCAATGCCACCTACGACACCAGTTTCTTTTATTCCCAAATAAAACCAAATGCAACAACAATATTAAAAAGTGCAAACCGCAGCCCCGAGTCTTTAAAAGCTGTCTTAGAACTGTAGCACATTTTTGTTCAAGAATAATCAAATTGCAGTGTGAAGTGACAGAAATCGGTTGCCAATGCAAACAAGATCAAGTGCAAAAGGGCAGTATGAAACCACCTTCATCTAGGGTGGGTTTTTTTTGTAATTAAAGACTAATTAGCAGGAGGAAATTATTAAATCAGAGCATTCCTCAGAAAAGAGAGATGTTCTAATTAAAATGAGTTTAACGCTTACAAATTTATTTTAGAAAACGGACCGCTGAAGTGGATCAGAAACCAACCATACTTACTTTAGCACCTCAAGATTTAACCTCAGGTGGACTTTGGAACTGGGTAGCTAAATATTCCAGAAGCTCCTAAATCACTTGGAAGCCTTATTGGAATTAACTTTTAACGAAGATCGGGATGTGAAGTACTTGCCTTTTCTGAGGAATTCCTGAGGCCAAGTTGATGTATCTCTCAAAACCCATGAGATAATTTTAAGCAACAAACACTGTCTGACAAACATTATTTTTGGTATTCAAAGGGTCAAAGCTCTTCTTATCTGCTGAATTTAAATCAAGTATTACAGTAAGAGTTTAATATCCACGATCTTAGCCCTCCTGAAGGAACTGGGCACAGCCACTCACAAACACGACCGACTGCAGCCGCAGACAGCACGCAACGATGCATTTGTCTTAGGCTGTGCCTCAGCACGATGAACGTACTTGTCCTATTTTCTATTTACAACCTAAAATAACAAAAACGAGGATTTTACATTGGTCTCACATTTCTTCTTTCACTGCACTACATACCAATCTGCAACACAGACGGGATCTATTAAGAAGTAATAGAGAAATAAAGCAACAGCAACCCAACCAACATCTCGGAGATGCCGCACCAGCCAAGGCAGCTGGGCAAGCAGGCACGTGTGCCTCAGCCTGCTCTGGAAATGGCACTCCCGAGGCAGGTTAGAAAGGCTGTTGGCGTCGGTCGTGAGGGCAGAGCACTGCTTTACTTTTACTGAAATAAAAGATTGGGCATTCCTGGGCCACCGTTGGTCTCTCACAGCTGTCACAGCCTCCACCACACGTGGGCTTGGAAGCAGCGAGGCAATAACCGAAGAACAAGAGAGGCGATGAAGTGTTTTGCAAAGCCCACGCCCCCGCTTCCACCGTGGGACTGGACACTCAGCTACACATGGAGTGGGGCTCCAGACACGAGACCCTCACTGGGACACAGGTAGCTCCAAGAAAAACACCTTGCCGCCAGTACCTCTGCAACAGAGGCCAGACTGTCTTCCAAGCCTGCAAGTATCTCCTTCCTTAATTTATATAATTTTCAGTTTCTGGTACAATAACCACCTTCAACGCAGGCATTCAATCTCCACATCTCTACATCTTATTCTGTACCACGTCTCAAAAGTTTGACTGGGTAAGTTGTCATGAGCAAAAACTACACCGGCTAGGCCTCAGTGCTATGTCATTTGGCAGAGAATGTCTCCATCTATATTAGCTATACCCAAATCTCCGTAAGAAATAGCATTGATTTTTCCCTTCAAGTATATACACTTAATGAAAAACTCACTCATGCCTCCAAAGGTCGTCTAGACATTAAGCTGGTTCCCCTTCCTGCCTTCAGCATCTGCTTATTTTTTTCTCTAAATGAAACTGTATCAAGGGTCTTTTGGCAGAATATTAAGAGGAGCATATACACTGAGGTGATATGCCTATAATACACAGAAAAGACATGTAATACAGTCATCATCCTTGACCAGGTTTTCCATACCATGCAATACATCCTTTTTTTCTTTTTTCTTTTTTTTTTTTTACTGGGAGCTGTTCCAATATCTGAATCATCAAGAACAGTCTTTTCTTTTACAAAACGCCCTGAAAAATAAAAACAAGCTTCTTTCCTTGTCTGTTGAAAGTGGAATATTTTACCTAATTCAAATTATCCTAGACTAAGGACACCTTTGAACGGATGCCAAGTTCTGATACTTCATCAGTGTTTAAGTCTAGAGGCACATTTACACTCCTGCGAAGGCAAAATTCCCAGAGATCCGATGAACATGCCTGCCATAACACAGCCCCAGACGGCTCCTACACATTGTAAAGTCACCTGTGTCTGTAGAAGCAATTGCATAGTCGATCTCAGAAGATTAAAGAAGCGTACCAAATGTTCTTCTTGCTAATTTGGTGCTGTACAGAAGGCCTGACTAGGGAAAGAAACCTGAACACACCTGTAGAGGGATATGCAATGAATTTCAAAAAAAATATTAAAAGATGGTTTAAAAGAACACTGGTTTTGCTTTTCTGTATAGCACACGGGATATAAAAAAAGCTATACCAAAGCAGCCTGCTGTATATAAAGTTTTTGTTTTGCAAGGGAAGCATCCTTCACAGCTGTATGCAAATGCTTGCGCGACCGCCTAAACACACACACACAAACCGTAACATATAAAACTGTTGGCTTTGTACAGCAGAAGCGGGAGAGTCAACTGAAGAGACTCTTATCAAGTGGGCTGAAAGTCACAAGGGATCCAACTAAGATTAAAAGTTCAAACCCAGGACATTTCCTCCTCTTTCTGACATCTGTTCTCACTAATTTCTTAATTCATCCCCTTTGTAGCAAACTGCTCAAAACCTGAAGATACCTCGTCTGACCGATAAGGATCTCCCCCCCCCCCCGCATTAGAAGGTGCTATTTTGAATTAAAGTCTCCTCTACGGGTGCAGTTGGAAACATGATCGCAGCTTCGCATAGAGAAAACAGTTTTGCTTAGTCAAGTTCAAACATCGGCAGAGCTAGAAATACACCATGTCTTATAACCGCAGGCTACTATTACACAGGCAGCTGCACTGAAATGGCCTTCAAATTGCCCCACAAATGACCCCCGCTCTATCTTTTGCAGAATTAAGCAATCACAGTAACTACTTCTGCTAGTTCAGATTTAAACAAATTAGATAGGACAGCTTCTCAAAGAAAAAGAAACCCGCTCTGTTAAGGTAAAGATAACCTACCTCAAACACCGAAATAAGAGGTTCCACACATTAAAAATTCTGCTCACCCATTTCCAGTAATAGAAGCATTCTTTGAAAATAAAGAGACACTAGAGAGGAAGAAGTCCGTGACTTCTCCAGATGACATTATACTTTAATAAGCACTGCACAAATTGCTCACAACATTTTGAAAAATTTTCAGTATTTCTCAGACTCCAAAGAGCTCCCCTCATCTTTCTTTTCTTACAATATTTATAAAGCTGTGATGTCTTTACTTTGCAGAATTGCCATTTAACATTCTTGAGTAATGCTACTCAAAACTTCACAATGCCATTTCTCTCGTATAAATCTGAAAGCCTATTTCCTTCCACTCCAAGATTTAGAAACAGTAATGTAAGTCTACATGTATTATTTGTGCATGCTCGAGGTATTATGTACCTATAGGGCTGGAAACCATGCAGCGTGAATAGCACCGTGCCCAAATATTCTACACAGACCAACGTAATGCAATGACAGCAGGGGAAAGTGGCCTCAGTCTTTACACCGATTCACTTGTGTCTTCAAACTGCATCCTTCTGCTTCCCTAACTTATAGCCCCCAGAGCCTTCTCAAGCAAGCACCCCCGATATCTCCAACGCAGAAAGACCTACTACTAGTTTCTTAGGTTGACTAGAGAATCCCATTAAGAAGTTCTTGCATACCCCACCTTTTTTTTTTTAGTTTGTTTTCTAAAAAAAAAGTTTGTGAAAGTATACATGGACACCGATCAAGGCAGAAGAATATTTCAACGTATTCTAGGCCCGCTGACTTGAATTGCTTAAGTGATTTGTTGGAGCAGAGCCAGTACCATAGTGCCCTGCAAGAGCAAGGCCACAAAGAACCTTCAGCAATACCCTTCTCCACCTTGGGGTGGGGGGTTCTCCTTG
The DNA here is from genome assembly GCA_013400875.1 of Anhinga rufa. Lineage (NCBI taxonomy): Eukaryota > Metazoa > Chordata > Aves > Suliformes > Anhingidae > Anhinga > Anhinga rufa. The sequence goes on from VZTV01128238.1 coordinate 5,331, forward strand.
CAAGATAAGGTGTGCTAAAACAAACTCTCTTTGTCTTTGAGTGCCCTCTAGAGCCCTAAGATAGTACACAAAGAGAGCTTGCTAAAAAACTTTAAGGGAATGTGATTTAAAAAAAACAAATAATACAGAAACAAAGAAAAGGGATCTGCTACACCCACAAAGACATTTGTTAAATTACGGCATATATTAAGAATTCTACAGATACAAAAGGGGTATCAGTCAGCGCTGCTGAAACAACAAACGCTCGGTTGCGCCCTTCCACAGTGCTGAAGCACAGCTGTAGGTAGAATGGTTCAGAATGAATTTTCCCTTTATTAGGAAAAGTAAGGTAATCTCATCTCCCTTGTAACTCTAGCCATGGAGAAGAGATAAGAAAGTCTCTTTAAGGAAAGTATGTAAAATCCGAAGAAATGATAGAGGGATTGCAGTTACATACATTTAAAGAAAACAATTGCAAAACCGTGACTGTACACTAAATTCAAGAAGAGGCGACAGTAGCAGCACACGGTCTGGATATTGCCCTCTGAACCACGTATTCGTATTTTCCTTTTGGAAGGCAAGACTTTAGTACCTGAAAAAACCCATACTATAATCAAAACACAGTATCTTTCCCCCTTTTTTAAAAAAACTGATACGCACTAAGGCAATAGCGACTCCACGCTTCAAGCGGACAATACAGGTTTTACAAAGGTGTTTTGTCAAAAGGTCTATTTATTATTTCCATGCTGTGAACTGATGTGTTATATCATAACTCTAACGAAATTAATATGAATTTACACGCGAGACAGTAACAGCTCCAAAAGGAGCTGTTAAAGACCACTGAATAAAAAGAACACTTTAAGGTTCAGCGGACTGCAGAAACCGATACCTAACAAATACTGTAAATGCACGCAACTGCAATCACTATCACTAAATTGTACCAAACTATCAGTCCACTTTTATGACAAATAAATAGATAAATCATTGAGTGTCCTTACCAGAACTACTCTCTGAAACCCCACAAAATTGTGATGTGGCAGCAGTACAGCCCTTGGTATTACACCACCTGTAACACAAACCATATTATGATAGTTTCTATCAATATTTATTTTAAAGGATGAAAAAAGGATAAAAGCTATTTTTCTACCAGTCTTTTTACTGAAAGCATTAACACAACATTCAGTTTCCTACCGATTACAATATACGCTTAGATAAGAAAATAAACGAACAAAAATTAAAGACCATTTTTCGATTACTTACATAGAATTTATTTTCAAAATTTACCGGCACAGTTTCAGCTCTACCCTCCTCTCGCTCTTAGTTGAAAACAAAACCCTACCACAGAACAGAGCATTAGCTTTAAAAGGAATTTCTGTTCTTTTTGACTGCCCGTATTGACAAAGGGGAACTTTATGAGAATCCAGGTTAAAGTTTACAAATGACTAAGTATTGATGCGGTAGCTTGTGTGAGGGGCTAAAATGATTCCACAGCAAGACGAAAAATAAGAAACACAAGGCCACGATCAAACCGCCCTGTCTTTTCAAAATTGACCATTTTGGGTCTGGATTTAACACCAACAAATTAAAAAGAACATGTTGTATGAAAGAATCCTTAAAATACCCTCATGGAGTTAACTTCCACAAGCGACTTCAACGCTCAAACACTCCCTAGGAGTTAAGTACATTTATGCACCTGCGATCAAGGCTATTACTGACCCTATATTTGTACATAGTGATTCCTACCACCAATATTCATTACAGATTAAATCATTAGAGGGTGATCTTCGGTAAACTAAGGGATTAAGTAGAAAGGTTTGAAGGTAGGAGCGCCGGAACGCTGGCTGGGCACCACAAGAAAAGGACCCACATTTCAAGAAAATGCTGTTTGAAGCAGGACATACGTAACAGTAGAAGAGATAACCCTGCCCCAAATGGACGAGGATCAGGAAAACAGCAAACTATTTTCTAAACACTAAATTCCAGCCACAAAAGCTCACAAAATACATTAAACACCAACGAAACTTCCCAAACACCACCAAAACTTCTCAAACACCTCCTTAAAATGAGGAGTAAAACCAAAGAAGATCACCCATGCCTTAAACAGCACGCAGCATTTGAGACTTTCCACCATCTTAAAAATCATCGTTGACCTCTAAGAAACCCTCCACTATTCGGTCTTAGCTGAATGAAGACTTGGAAATGGGTTTTTTTTTCCTTATTTTGATTGGGGAATTACAGAATATTCTGGTCAGCGATCATTTTCCATGTTTAAATTCCCAAGAGACTCAAATGAACGCCTCCTCCCTCGCTCCTGCAGAGCCCAGACAGCCGAGTGCACCTTAGTCTCCCCAAAACCATGGGAAGAGCCCTGGGCGAGAGAAGGGAGAATGCCACGGGCACCGATGGCACTGCACTCCTCCACAGACGGGGAAACCGCAGCATTTGTTTAATTAATATTTCATTAATATTTACATTTTAACAGTTCTCCTTTTCAGAATGAGAAGATATAAATACTATGTCCTAGAGGTGTGAGAAGCAAATGCTACAAAGCATCGCTTGGAGATCGCCAGCTTCCTCATAGTAAAAATCACTTTATTTATTACTACATTTCTAAGAGAAACACTCCAGTACCCCCACCCCAGACTTGAGAAGCGGCCCGGTCCTTCTCTGTAACACCGCCTACCGACAGCAGCCCAGAAGATAAGTCAAGAGGTCCTGACCCTATATTAATGTCATTTTAATTCCCTGCGAGGCTACCATGTACTGCCTTGATCATTTCTGTGAACCTAGCTGTAGATATCAGCCGTACTGCTAAAATTTAGTTTGGGGAAAAAATAAAAAAAAAAATCAAAAGCAAAGTTTAAAACACTGATAAAATTTTAACTCCAAGATGAATGGTAGTGCAAAAGGTCATTAAAAGGGGATGCTGATCCCGCTGGTTGAACAAACACGAGGGAGCAATAAGCTTCAATGCTTTGAACTTTGTGCATATTACATTAAGTAGTTTTCATTCCTTTAGAGCAAACGCTGTTTCAAGTAAATAATTGATATTCCCCCCAAAATTACACTAAAGAGGAGAAAGAACCAGGAGGCCCTGCGGCAGAGCAGCGTACCACCGCGCCCTCCGCGGGGGCTCCAGTCGGAGGAATTCCCTTCCTCCCCAGTCCCCCACAGAGGATACGCAAAAACACAACGTACCCCGAACCACCAGAAATACATCATCGCATCAGCCTCCCTACAACGACAGGAAACCTGCTTACGGTTAACTAATTTGCCATGGGATGGAGAGGGCTGAGAGGCGCCCGGCAAGAATTAAATGCACGGCCCGGCTTAACAGGTCTTTGAAGGATGACTAAGCAACAAAAGCAATTTTTCAGATGGACCCGAGCAGCCAGCTAGTCCTGCAGTCACTCGCATCACGTAATGCGACCATCAGAGAATCCCCTAAATTATATTTATCCTGGAAACACTTTTAGCCCGTTTCAAATAAATCAATTTATTGCGTGTGCTGCGAAGACTTACACATTACATAAAGAGAATATGGTCGCTTTCTTTTTTTAATATAAGTTAGTGATGTGAACGGAATTTGTAGCACATAGGATAAGAACTTCACACTTAATTGTATTCCTACCAAGCGGCGCGATGAAATGAAGCACACCACAGGGTGCTCACCTATAATCACAGGGCAGAATTTCCCTTACTATACCCACTCTTCAGACTTTCATTCTGTGGTAATGCTGTAGTTACATGCTTAGTCTTTTTTTTTCCTTACAAGATGCCTATCTGCACGTATTTCAGAGAATCTGAAAAGAATCATACTGCAAACCTACAGTCTCACTAAAGAAAAAAAAAATAGGAGTTGAGCAGGAGGGGAAGGGCTGAAGAGATTTACCCGCCTCAGGGAGAGGACAAGAACAGAAAACACCGCAAAAATGTGGATGATTTTGAGAACCCGACGTTTTACGTGACTCTACCCGGCAAGCTTAGTGACTGCATCTGTTACTAAAATGCTCACACTCTGGAAGAATTTGTGCCTCGTGAGCAGGAAACCTCCCCTTCTGTGGCTTAAAATATCTATGCATTTAAAAACCATGCACAAAACTATACATTTACTTCCCCATTTCAAAACTAATTACAGAGCAGGAATTTTATCGCACTACCACCACCAACCCAAGTGACGGTGATGCCACACGTAAACACATTGCGCTTGTTTTGGCACAGGACAGCAACAGAAATGGTAAATTTAAGAAGATTCCGCGCAAACGTCACTCTCTAGAAGGAGCTGATGAATGCGCCCGAGGAGGCCACGCTGGATTACCTGCCACTAGGGCGTGCTCCTTGATCAGCACCGAGTCCTATTTACCCATTTCACGGCTGGGTGTTTTTCCCACAACCTTTTTCATTTTGCTAACCGAAAGAAATACAGGGAAAAAGCGTGTCTTGTCTTTCTCTGAATTAAAGGAATATAGCTATCCAAACTAGACTGACTTAATCTCTTAAAATGATAGCTTTGGCTGTAACCTCCCCGAGCTTTTTGGGCAGCAATTTCCAGTACAGATTCTTCTCTTCCATGACTTGTAACTGAAATCCTTACTGCTATTAGATTGGGATTTCTTAAGTCAATGCAATTTAAAAAAAAAATAATAATCAAAAATGGATTTTCAACAAACAAGTAACATTCCTTTTTTTGAATGACTGTCTAGGGTTTTTCTTGTTTTGATATTAAATCACGTATAGTTAGGAGGAAAAAAGACAAAAAAGTAAATTATGTGCTCATAAAAAGCACCGATGTGCATTTTATAAATTGAATGTGGCCCATCAGGGAGAGAGAAATGATCTACTTTTAGGAAGTATTGTTTACTGCTGTCTTCCCCACTAGACCACCTGTTAGTAGTATTTGATGGTGTTTTCTTTCTGCATGATGAGTAGGACTATAGCAAAGACTGCTACTAAGGCGATGAAACGCGTGCGTACAGAAAAAGAATTCAGTATACACTGACATTACATAAAAATTTAAGTCTCTCTCTCGAACTGAAAGCAATGCGTTTGGATCTTCGGAGAGCTCGGTGCATGAATAAGGCCTTATTTTTAGCCTGTCCTATGAGCGCAGCATAATTTCTGGTCTGCTTCTCCCTCCATTTGCATAAACCCAAATGTTACCTCCGAGATATTTGATCTGCTCGCTACCACTTACTCCCTCTAATCCCTCTATTTCAAAGACCATCCAACCGACAAATGTCACCAGCAGAGAGACTGAAATCTAAGCAAGGCGTTAACAAAATAAGGGTTGCTTCATCTACAAAAAAGCCCGAGCTTTACTGTTCCATTTTGACTCTGCAAACAGCACCACAGATCCCTTTTTGCCACACCTGAAAGAAAAACACAACTAACAAGAGAGGCAGCTTAGAGAAAACAGAAGTCTTGTGCTGAAAAAAAATCACGTTGGCCTCTTAGAATCGCTCCACAAACTGTAAGCAAATGTTTAATTTTCAAGTAGGATGGCACTGATTGCTAAATATTTTGTTGCAGTTCAGAAGCTTCCACACAGCACAACCAAACACAGCATCGCAAGTTAAACCGGCAATCAATCATTTAGCACATGCAAAGTTTAAGATCACCATTCACCGAATAATATTTATGATCGCAAAGCAAACACGATGAAAGCAGTATTTCCTTGATAACAGCACACACAGTAATTTCAGGAGAAAACAGAAAACCTCATCGCAGAGTGAGACTCCAAAACCTCGAACAGCCCTAATCCTGCCAAAAGGGACTCTGAGCGAGACTACTCAGATACGGAAAAATGTATGCAGCGAAGTTTGAGCATCACAAAAGTTTCAAAGTCTTTGGGTCATAACAAAAAAAATAAAACGTAAAAAACCAACCAACCAAACAAGAAAACCAAACCAAACAAACAAACAAAAAAAAAAATCAGGAAAATTTTATCCTCGTAGCCCAGACAACTAACGTGTTCCATAAAGCTCCCCAAGGCAGATGACAACCAGGGATGGATTAAAACGCTACAGGCAAGCAAAGCTTCAGCAGCGTTGCATCTTCAAGTGCAACTGTACTATTAAACATTACTTGTTAGCAAAACAGTTATTCCAGGTTCTGAAAATGAAACTATGAAGTTTAAGATCTCTATCTGTAAAACATTAACGTTCTGCTTTGACTACCTCAAGGCAATGTCCCAAGCGAACGCGCAACTTCTCTGCTCTTCCTTACCCACTGTCATTTCCATAATTCATCCTTCTAACGATTTAAGAAGTCATACATTACCAGTGCAGAGAATATTTTCAGAGTAATGTACGTGATGGTGCACAAAAAGTCTTATATTTACCTAGCTGCTGAGGGCGCGTGAAGGAAGCAGCAGGATGTACATCTGTGTGAGCTTTGAGCATATATTGAGCAGGCGGGGGTTTGAGCTTTATAATGTTGTGCATTCTTCAGACGAGATGTGTCTTTCAAACATTACATGAAAACAATGCAAGAATTAAAGAACTGGAGCAAAGTGACTTGCATGTCCTATTGTCCCATTATTCTTCATGAACGGAATACAGGAGGGTTTTTTTCCTTCCTTTTTTAACCTTTTTTTCCTTTAATATTTTGTAGCATATCTCCATGGAGCCGATGCGCACTGCTGTTCTTTCAGAGATTGCTTACATTGTGCCTGTCACTGGATGCTACTTGATATGTTCCTGTAAAGTTACTTGGTCAGACTATTTTGGAAACAAGACACTGAAATTCTCATCCCTTCTATTGGAGAGATATTCCAATTCTTTGGCCTATCATAAGTCAAACTACTTGGCTTAAAGCCTTGAAGTTTTATGTGTATATTCTCAGTGAAAAAAAATCAAACACAGGAATGACTTTTATCAAACTGGAGGGCAGAAGCATCTCATTCTTTAAAGGTTGCCTCCACTAGTATTGTTTCATGTCTGGTGTTGCAAATGCGACAGGCACTGTGTTGCACACTCATTAAAAGCGGTCTCTGGAGCTTGCATCTCTCTTCTGGAAAAAGCAGCCTTCAAAACGTAAGCCACTGAAACGCATCGTGAAGCTGGTCATCCTTCTCATTCCTGAAAATCCTCGATTTTGCCATTTTAAAATTTAGAAAATAATTTTTCTTCCTTGCCATTCTACACGTAACCTCTAGCTGCTTGTTTTATGGCATCAACCACCATCGCTCTCACCACTCCCAGAGCAGAAGGCCGCCTACCTTTAAACTCACGGCCAGATGTTCACCCACACCACAAATACAGAAAACAAGCAGCCTTCATCTTCCCGTTCAGCCAGGGCCACCCTGTTCTTGCAGGAGAAAAGTGCGAGAGCTGAAGCACCGCAAGCGACAGCAGCCAAGGATGCTCAGAAAGGAGGTCTGTCCTCGCTGCCCTTGGACTGTGAGAAGGGAAGAGCCGAACCGCCGGGCAGCGACCGCGTACTGCAGGAGCCTTTCGGGCAAATATCACGTGCCACTTCATTGGGATGGAGCACACACCTCAAACTGGGCTTTAATTTGCTTGCGTATGCATCTAAAAATAGTGGGACTTGGTCCTAAACTGGACCGAAAGCAGGTTGTATCATTTCTAATTCAAGCCCGTATCAATAAAATAGAGACTGGCCAACGTAGATACAAACGTCATTTGGCAGTCACGGCTGTTCTCAAACCTGCAGACATGAAAGCATAATAAAGCTACTGACTGAATAGCCTGATTTCTAAAATTTAGGTAGATTTTGCTTTATTTTATAGCACTGGAGTAACACTTTACTAGAGAGAAAGACGGGGTTCTTGGATTTCAGGGTTGCAATTCAATAGGTATATGGAGTTACAACATCGATAGCTCTTGTGCTCGCTCAGGGACTCCAGTTAAATTCTTGGCTCAGGATGGTGGTGAAATAAACAGGCGGCATTAATCTAGTCACCATTTATTCATAATTACATTAAAAAACCCAAACCTTTGTTTGCTAAACGGCAGCCCAAAAGACTCTTGAACATTATCTGTCAGGACTGACAGCAGAAAGGAGGTGCCTGACAAAGTCTTTAAAGTAGCTCTTGTAATCTGTGTATCAGCTTCTTGTGGAGACAAAAATCATCTCGGGACAGACTGATTCAAAGTCAACCAAGAGGCTCAAATGAGGCTTACCAACGCCCATGGTCCAGCTCTATGGAAAAGATTTTGACACGGAAATAAGAGTCTATTTTTCTCCAATTTTGGAAGCACTGCAGCCGTGCATTGCTTAATAGTTTAGGTTATTAGAGGCAACAACTGTCAAAAATCTATACAAACTAATTTGTCGTGCGGCAATTTTACATTATTGGAATCTTGTTATAATCTGACTAATGCACACGATCGCTTTCTAACCATGCCTATAATTGGCTTCTTGGCTGTGTAGGCCTAAAGACAGTAATCCAAAACATCTTCCAATTACACTGAAAAATATGCATGTTTGCGGAAAGTTACATTACTTAATTTTCAGACTCAATGGGCCTTTAATAATATGAGATTAAAAAAATGGTTTGCAAAAGGACACTAATTTTTGATGCTATTCAGAAAGTTACACGTTCGTGTAGAAAAATACCACCTCGAGACCTGCGAACGCCAAAGAAGCACGAATTGAGATCCTTATGGAACATGAGACAAACTCGAGGGGAAAAAGGTCAAAAATTCATTCGGATGGAAGCATATATTCCAAGTCTATACATCCAAAGCAAACAAGAAACCCAGCCACTAAAAAGTCACACACCCCAAAATTTATGTAGGTGTGACGGCTACTCATGAACTTAACACTTTTTTACTTCCAACACAGGCAACTGCCTATCGCCTCAGCCCGCGATCCTTCGTGGGGCATTTGGGGTTCCCTGAACTTGTTGGTAGATCGACAGCGGTTCAAAGCATGACAACTTTGTACAGGAATCATTGCTTAATATTCCCAGAGCATGGTATTTGACAGACGCTTTCACTGCAGTACCAGGACTGGCATACAGGTAATTTTTAAGATGCTTCAAGTGTTGCGGCCTGCTATATTAGTACTTGGACAAATACGGTTTACTATTTTTGATAGAAAAGCTTAGCAAGTAAATATTAGAGGGACAAGCGGGGTTGCCCAGATGAAGATATGCTTCTTAGCAGAGGAGAAAAGATTGAAGTTGCCACTTGAAATGCACGAGAATTTTTATAAAATTTTAACATATTAGAGATTTTTTAAAAAAACTACTACAGAATCTTAAAATTTGTCTATAAACCTTGGCAGACTGAACGTGCACCTTGCGACAGAGTCTCATGATTACAGTGACTAATTACATACAGGACTACATGCAATAAGCATGTGCATAGATGCAATATTCCCCGAGTCACATGGAACTGAAAATAAAAACAAGTACTGCCATGCAAAAAGAGTCAGAAAAAATATACAGGGGCAAAAACTGCAGCACAAACCACTGACCGTCACCCCAGCATGCCTCAAACCGACTGTGAAATGAGAGAAACGGTGCTTCAGGGGTCCCGCAGAGTTTAAACACGGGCCTCGCTACCCGCCTTCACACACAGCTCTCGTGACCAGAGCAGGCGGGTGCTTTAGCGGTGTCAGTTCTTCCTCAGACCACTGGGAATTAGACAAACAGCTGCACTTTATCAATGGAGAATAACTGAACCTCAAGCACTTCTTGAAATGGCCTGGATCCCAAGCGATGCCTGAAACACCCATCTCTCCAGCTAAGCTCACTGTATCAGTAACACAACAAGTTGTTCTGGGTTTGTTCTGCGCCCGCGGCTGTACTGTGCACGGTAAAGCACGTAAGAGCCAGGAAAAAAAGAAAAACCACAGACCAAAACACCTTAAAATTAAAATCTTTGGGTATCTGCAAGAAAATGGAAGCAAGGAGCTTGCTGCAGAGTCTGTCTATCCTTAATTGTTTCTTTCACAGCTCTAACACTATGAGCTATGCTAAAACACAGACAGAGACACGGCTTTGGGGAGCCCGGCAGCAGAGATAAAATACAAAGAGCTCATTACCTTCGGAACGCCACTGGCAGTTGCCAGGAGGGCTCTGAAAGCTCAAAGCCCCGCACGATCCTCACTAACCGTGCCCTCCAACAAGCAAACAGCTGTAGCACCCTACCCTCCAAAGTACAGGGTATTAAGAGGCAGAAAAGTACATCTGCTCGTTGCTAGGCATTTGGCACTAGGTCGAGTTTTTCCTCACGCTTGCAACAAGTGCTGAGAAGACCTTAATGCGGAAGATGCGGCGTGTGGTCGAAGGTACCGCTGATGCTTCCCCTAACAGGTGAGTTTCATAGATAGCAGCCAGCAGGGTTTTAATCCAGCAACAGCAACCGCTTTCTAGGACACAGCTTAAACCTCCTAGGACAGCTAGCTAAATGAATAACGTCAACCCTACAGACAGCGGGGAAACAATTTTTGTTCCCCATGAGTTGAGCGCTCACAGCAAAGTTACTCACACAAAAGGGATGAGATGCAAAGACGACGCACGCAAATTCTGCAGCCAGCGGTCACAGCCAGGGGTATCGCAGCACTGCTCCATCAGGTTTAGTGGAATGCATTTAAAAGTGTTTGGATACGTGACAAAACAGATCTAAAAATATCAAGCACATGCAAGGTATAATGCATCTCTCACATAATCTTCCTGCCTTATTATAAATTCATGCAAGAATTCATTAAAAGGACAAGTATCATACGCTTATTAATTTACAGATGAGCGTAAGTGGGAGAGAGAAGGCAGGAGGCAAGGAGAATAGGTAGAAGAGATACAAACCTATGTGGAAATTCTTCCCATCGGAGCAAACCAGCACATACCAACTCTTTGGTATAGCGACACGTGTGCTGTGCGAAGCGACGTGCGCTTGAGCACGTGTTTTACTCCGATCCCAAAGGATCGAGCTTCTTGCGAGATGCCCCTTCTTATTTTATTCCTTTTCAGCTCGTCTATGATCTACCCACTTCCAATGGAGGCCTAAGAACTGCCCTGTTTTACTGCACGCACAGGAAAACATACAGTACTGATGCCGATGAAGGTGATATGTAGGCAACGCATCGTTGGCCTTCCTCTTAGGCCTTGGTCCAAGAGGGAGGCTTTTCTTAAAATAGCTTTAAGTGCCATTATTTTGAAGCCGCCATCCTCAGAAAGTGGTTTCGAGAAATACGACCAAGTTTGCTTTCAAGCTTTGGATTGCAACGGCACGTAAGCGTGGCTGCTACTAAAGCAAAAGTTTCAGAATTAAACATATATGCAAAGAAGGACACACAGCGCAGATGAATAATATATGCCTATAAATAAGCAGAAAAATAGACTTAAAATATCCATATAACTATTAATTAGTTATTAATATTAGATCTCTGGTCTATTTCCCTTCAAATTAGCAATTAGCCACCCACCAGCAAAATGTCAATTGCAAAACAAGAGGCTATATTTATAGTACAACCTACTTGGGGTTTTGAGAGACTTGTCAGCCACTGCTAAATTCCAATACCCTATTGTGTGCCTTCCCAAATTAACCCCTTTCATTATAGGCAACTATAGGTACAAAAGTCGTATTAGATTTTTAATAGCCTTTATTACATCACATGAGCTGATGCAAACATTTTTTCCCACACAGAAGTCTATGCAGAGAGAACGAAAAAAAGAAGTGGCGTTAAGGGACTCATCGGTACGAAGCTGGGTCGGACACTGGCACGGCCGTATCTTAGAAGGTCCTGTGCAACAGCGATGCTGGGAGGGGTGAGCGTCCAGGAGATGGTGGTAAGAAATTCTCGGATCTGATTTTATTACTTCCCATCCAGAGACGAACTCTGATCGCTAGTGCTACAAGCGATGCGCCAGGAAACGCAATACAACATACTACTCCCATCTTTAGACTGTGTTCATACGGAAGAGTCGCCAACGAAGGGGAAGCAAGCTCTCTAACAATATATCTTAGCAATCAGCGGGGGAAGGTGCATGTACCTGCGTAAGACGCCCTGCACAAAACCACTCTGGGGCCAGACCAAGTCCCCCGGTGCCTGCCAGCTCACGAGATGGAAGATGCACTTTATACGTGGCTACCTACTCTAAGGAGAGGTCCCTCTGCGGGCTTTCCGGCTTCTCTTCTATCATGGCAAAACCAAGTAGAGTACCATCAGCCTGGGACGCCTCGTCTCTGGAGCTTTTGCAAATGAAGTCATTCAGTACTTCTCTGCCAAAGCTAGACCACACTAGGGATTCCAGAGGAGGTCAAAAGTCACATTTTTAAAGAATATGGCCTATTCTGCTGCGTTTTCTTCTGGTTTGTGTTCTGTGATTTGCCTTGAAAACAGCTCTCCTCCCTTTCTCTCTCCAGATGCCTGACATTATCTGCAGAAAAAGTGGAAAAGAGAGCATCCTGCAGAGGTTCACTGAAGATGAAGAGCTGGCAGGAGAAACCCTGGCAATACACGCTAAATTGCCTCAAGCCTTCTGCTGAGAGGAGCGGGACTCATTGTTTCGGGTACGTCTGCCACAGAGAGGAAACAGAAATACAGAAAGATTTACACAGAAACCGTTCTCTAAACTTCAGACTAAGGACCACCATCTCCTCAACAAGAGGTGACCTGTGCTCACGTTTCGGTGGATGTCTATTTTACGGTTTTATAGCAGATTAATCTGGAATACTCAGAAATGTCTGAAAGATAGACTTGAAGAGAAACACCGTAATCATTGCTGCTCATCTTTCCTCCTGGTATAAAATCACGTCACTTCCCATCAGCTTGCAGGACCACGCTTCTCCTAATAACGCCTTTTACAGAACTTCCTTCTACAACTAGCTCTTTTATTCTTGTAATAAATTAATTTTTTTAAAATCATCCTCCTAGCCTTAAGATCTGCACAAAACCAGGGGCCCTGTGCCAGCTGTTGAATTTCTCATGTATTTATGCATACCAAAAGTATTTGTACAAAGAAATCAACTGTAGCTGCAACTAATTTTGCACATTGCCGATTCACCTTTAAATCCATGGGGAATGAAGAGAATCCTGAATTATTAAGATCATCATTTGCTATCTGGGAACAGGACTGTCTCTGTTTTTCCATTTCCTAAATTTTCCTTTTATCTTAAAATCCATTTTAACACTCTAACTATTAAAAACTAGAGGAGGCAAAATTGAGAATAGGAAACAAGAGCTGCAAGAAGAAACAAAATACGAAGCCAACCGGGATCCAAAGCCACTTTCATCACATGGCATATTTTTATATCCCTTGTACATTTTATTTTTTCTAATAACTGTCACACATGTAAGCAGGAAAGCTGCGAGGTACTTTAAAAGGAGATAAGAAAGAAGAGATGAACATGGTCCCATCCATCCCTTGCTGGGCTTCTCCTTTATATGTGCTGAAAATACTTAAACCTTAAGGAGATCATTTAAAAATTTTCAGGATTAGGGTGGCCTTGACCAGCTAAGTGAAAGTCTCCACTATCAGCTAATTTCATTCAAGCAATGGCTTATAGCTATGAATAAAAGCTGGAGCCCAGCTATCGATAAGCAAATTTGCTTCGGTAGCTGTAACACGGCTATCGATCTCCCACTGCCTGCTTTATAGTGAGCCAGCGCCAAGTCAAGACCTAGTTCACATCTTTTAATTTTTCTCCTTTTCCAAATCGGTTTACTGCAACAGCTTATCTGAAAACACGCCAACACTATCAGCAGAAGGAAAAGATTATTTTCATTTTTAAATTATTTTTTAGGTACACTTAGCCTAGGCAAAGCCGGCGTTACAGAGGGAAGGATATTTGACATGATTTTTACGGTTTAATTAATCTTAATAGAAATAGGGATAGAATTTAGAGGTTTGGGTGTGTTATGAAGGCAAGTGGTTTTCTGGGAAGTCCTGGCGCATACAAGACCACGCAAAAAAATCCACAACAAGAACTTCTTCAAACCACAGAAAAAGAACAAGCCCGTAACAGACACTTAAGCCCTCCTGCTGACAGACGGACACCCATTTCTAAGTCGTGGGTCTTCAGACGATTACTGCGCATCCCCCGGCTCCCTGCCACTGCCGAGGGCTGCTTTCCGCCAGGCAAAACACAGGCTGCTCCATCCATCAGGGTGCATCTCCTGGGAGGAGCAGTCCCCCTCGAAGATGCCAGGGAAGCTGCCTTTCCGCCAACTTTAACCAGATTAATTCAGTTAATATATTAACTGAAGCTGTAATAACTGAATGTTCTATTATATAACCACAAATACAATAAATCCTTTACCATCATATCCTTCACCTGAATTGCAGTTAAGAAAGCCAAATCCGATGACCCTGTGCAGTACAGCAAGACAAGCAGACACGGTTATTCACTTACACAACCTCAGTGGAGAAAGGCGAGGGCAAAAGCGTGACTCAGGCTATGGAAGGCAGAGGCAGAAGAACGAGGTAGCGCTGTCAAGCAATCACGGCCTTTAACTTCAGCTCCTAAATCTGCTAGACTCTTACAAATGTTATTCAAAGTATATCAAAAATGTTATTTTCTGCCTCAGGTGAAGCAAACTTGTCTGTCTATTCAGAATAGCATCACTCAGATGAGAAAGAGGTTCACTGTTGATAAGCGACAACACACATTATTGAAAAAAATAGCTAATTTTGTCAAGAAGAAAACGGAGAGCACTTGCAAATAGTTAAAGGTTTGTAGGGTTTTATAGACCTACTGTACTTTACATTTACACACACATACTATATAAGTGCTAGAAAAAAAGAAAATAGCAGACCATTTTTGTTCCCTTTTATATCGAGAAGCAAACCATTTAAGCACTAACTACCCCGACAATGCAACTAAAACCTGACCCGATTTCTAGACGAGCCGCGTTTGCCACAGCATAGCCATCCGTGACCAAGCCCACCCCTATTCACCCTGCCCCTCAGTTCTGCGCCTAATACTGAAAGCTGAGGAAGAAACAAGGCTACTACAGATCGGTGCCTCGGAGGAAAACAAGCGGGCATGCACGCCGGGGGGTGGGTGGCAACCCACGCAGGTGTGCTGCGATGACTTGTAGAGGAGGAAAAGCCAAACGAGTCTACGCACGGAGTTTACATCACTTATCTGCGCTGCAAAACAGACACTGAGTGAGTTACAGGGCTGCAAGGCCAGGATTATATAAACCCAGAAAACCCCCTGGTAGTCGCCGTCTTTACTATCCGGGTACAAATCACAGTGTGCCTTGACACAAGCCCTTGTAAAAACTCTGATGTGGTTATACGCACTCGGATAAAACGGAGCTGTACAAAAAGATCTACAAAACACACAATTAGGAAACACCACGTGCAACAGGTCGCGAGGATTTTACTCATTTCACTTACAATTTTTTCTGTTCTATTTCAGGCACCTCTCTTTTTGCTCAAGGAACCTTCCCCACAATTAAAACCAGACGTTGTAAACATTATTATTACCGCTATTTATTTGAATCAGAGAAGCATCCAAAAGGCCCTTTCTCAAGATAGGGGCCCCATTGTGCTAACGTTGCATAAACATATACGACTTCGTTCCTGTGCTGAAGAGATTGTAATCTAACCAGACAAGGTCCATAAACAACATAAAAGTAAAATGTCAACAGCAACAAAAAAAACCACCTCCTGTGCAGGGCTTTTGTTGTTTTGTTTTAATATATTTTCCTTAGACCATCTGCTACTCTTTCTGACCGACCAAGGTCCTCCAGATAGTCTGCATCACTGCTGCTGCCGCCGATTCTGTCCTCCTAGCACATCCCATTAAAAAAAAAAAAAAAAAGATAAATTCCTCTTCCGTGGGAGGCAAAAACACTGAAGAGTCTTCAAAGATAATGAAAGCGCTGAGATGTAACAGCTTTTCTAGTCATTCCTGAAAGCGCTAGTTGTTTCTGAGTTAGGATAAGTACAATGTTGAATATTGCCATCTTTATTTAAATTCAATAACTTCTCTGGTCAGCGAAATGAAAGATTTGTAGCACTGAACGAGGATTAAATGCTAGTCCTTGGGTTATGTGCAAAAAAAAAAAACCTAGATAAAGAGCTATATTACAAGTCTATTTTGTGCTTGGAAAAAAACCCAATCTACATACAGCTAGTAGTGAGCGGATGCGATTTCTCTCACTTTCTACCCGTGTAGCAAAGAGCCTCCTACAGACAGGTCCTTACTCAACCCCAGCGAGCGCAGGAGAAAGACGGGCACTCAGCTAGGTTAGAGCCTGGCGAGCAGGAAAGTGTTTTGAGGGAACAGGCTGAGAAAGGTAAGGAAAAGGCATCATGGGAACAGGCACTTTTTCTGTTCTTGGCTCTGGCAGTTGGGCTGCGTTAGGGAATGCCTTATTAAACAGCTGAAGCTCCAGAAATTTGCAGCCATTATCATAGTGTGAGGCACAACGTTACACATCCTTCTGCCTGTCTAGGATTCTTTCTTCATTCAGCAAACATCAAGTAGATTTAAGAGTCCCAAAACAAGTTATTTTTCTAGGTGCTACTAAAAAAATCCATATAGCTCACCTAGATTTGGTTAGAAGTGATAAATAGAGGCATTTCCTACAGTGAAGTCCACGCTTTACCGATCCCACAGTCGCTTCTCTCATTGCAACTCAGTACAGGAGAAAAGAAGCAAAAGCCCTTCTTCAAAATGCTCTGTTTTGGAGGATTTTTTGGCATTCACCTATTACTACAGAAACAATCGTCTCCCTCCCCCTATTCCTGCTTTTCGACAGCATTGCTCTTTTCATTTAACCCAAGACATCCATCATGAAATTCTTCTAGGAATAGACAGCAAGTCAGGGAATGCTTTACTTTCTGACAAATCCACTATACTTAAGGAATATAAGTGTTTCCCCCACTCAATCCTTCAACTAAGCATCCTAATTATAGCACTCTTATCACAGGATTTCAACATACGATAGCAGAGGCGCTGCATAGCACACTGAATTTCAATTCGAGATAGCCACGAAATCGCTCCAACACACCAAAGCCACGCACGCGGCGACAGCGTACTGTCGTTTCTCAACCCTGACACAGGGTGCAACAAATTGCTTGTGTAAACGAGCACCAGCCTTATCTTCCAACTCGTCCCAAGTGATAACTCGGCTCCCACAAGCCATCCAAGGAACGCCCCTCACCGGGCACTCATGTTTCACCCACTTCTGTTCTCAAACAGGCCTTTTTAGTTGACCTCTAGGCAATTGTCATGGGTGCGGCCAGCGGAGAGATGCGAGGTAGGGCTAAATATATATATATTTTTATATATACACACACATAACTACTCTGACATGCATCCATTTTCCAACGGAAGATTCCCAGGGAGGTAGCACTGCTCAAAACACAAATGACACGCTGCCAGGGCAAGAGACTAAGGAAGCAAGTGTGTTTTCTCTCTGACTTGGATCTCCTCCTGGGATCTCCAAGCTCTTTTCCCTACCCAGAGCACTGTGCCTACAAAACACTGCGGATTTTCCACCGGATGAGTTACAAGTCACAAAAATATGTGGAACAATTAACTTTGCTTAAGCTGCAACGCTTTTTCTTCAAAAGCGAGCACTGGAGTTCCTAACTGATGAGTGTTGCATAGTTGAGATCTTTTTAAGTACATGTCACCCACCACAGCTGTAACTTGGGGCTTCTAGTAACACTCTGCTCAAGCTTTGCCTTTGCTGATGCTTCTCTACTCAAGCATTGTGCAAAAAGTCCCAGATCAACCTTGGGGTAACAACGGAAGCGTAGGAACCCCACACAAATATTTTTTTTCCCCATAGGTTTGCTACATATAGATGCCATAAGTTCTCTTTGGAAGGCTTCAGAATTTACGTACGTAACACAGGCATAAATTTAAAGACATTTATGTAACAGATTAACGTAAACTGTTTTCCAAATAAAAAAAAAGTGAATCCAAGACCTATTTTATGCTTCTGAATTTGCTGAACTATAATGTTCATAGTCATTATATTGTTTCCTCCCAGGCGGCAGTTTTTGTCCCGTGTCCCTAACAGAAGGGCATGATTTACTTCTATATGCGTCAAAGTCACTCATTTGGCAAAACAGAACGTGGCTGAAAGATCGCTGATGTTCTCTCCAGGCTACACAAAATTAAACATTCTCATCTTTCAAAGACAAAACCTGTTATCCCACAAGCAAACTGTGCTTGTTAGGAAGACCACTGGGCTCCCCCCTTGAGCCCAGTTTGTATTAACAGCTGCCCACCCCAAAAGTAGCGAGGCTATTTTGCCTCCCATTATAATATGGGAAGATTATCCCAAACTCTTACTCCCCTGATGGATGAGATCCATTTTCTAATTTCCAGCCTGCATATACTCCTTGCGAAGACACACACATTTCTTCTCGTCCCAGTGCTGTCTCCAGTCTAACACAGAAAATAGTGGTACTCACTCAAGTCTTCATCAACCCCTCAAGGATTTAGAGAAAGCCATTATAACCCCTCTCAGAATTCACTTTCCTGGGTTAAACCAACCAACCTCTCAGTGTCCTCCTGCAATACGGACTCAGCTCTTCCTTCACCATTTCCATGGTCCTCTTCTGTACCTGCTCCACTTCACACTCGTCTTCCTTCAACATGGTCTACCAGAGCAGCTCAGTGTTACACACGGGGATTTAGCAGTGCTGCCTTGCACATGAGCAGCATTAACACTTCTTTATTTCCACCATTAAGTACCTCTTCACCTCACAGACCTTAGGAGTACATCTTTAAGAGCTGCAGGGGACTAGTGATAAGATATCCTTTGATTTTACCGGCTAATACGCCCAAGTCTTTCCATTCCTCTGTCATTTTCAAGAGAGGAGCACCCAGGCGAGGGCAAAATTCACATCTCTCCAGAAGTGCATCACATGCCGTGAAACTTCAGTCCACTTTTTCCACTCAAGTCCTAAATATTATCCAGCTCTTCCCGTAGGATATTCTGTTCCTCATCTATTCTGACAGCACCTCCCAACTTCCCATCACTGGCAAATTTTATTGCACACTCCTGCTTTTGGTGCCAAGTTCATGAGTGAATACATTAAAGTCAGCCCAAGACCAATTCTTAAGACGACCAACTTCCTTTAGGCACAGCACATCCCCTGTGAGCACAAAATGATGTGACCTCCCTTTAACACATTCCTTATTCACCTCACGAGTCTTCTACAACGTTTCATCAGTATTTTAAGGAATTATTTCCAATATATTGCTGGAGCAAGCATCATAAAACAGTCTAGGCAGATTAGCTCTAGCGTACTCTTTTGTCTAAAGCCGAAGATGAACAACTTCATGAAAGAAAGACAACACAGGTCCCACTATAGGTGTCCATGAAGCCCATGTGCTTAAGTCTTGTCTATTGTGATTATAAATATATATATACACACACAAAATACAGAGCAGCAACCCTTCCCTCAGTTCTCTCCCAGTGTGAAGCCAGAGCTCCCACGACCTCCAGACACTGGGACATGAGGACTAAGATATTTCAGAGGATCGCAGTTACGTTACGCGAAATAACATTCATTCTTTTTCAAATATGCTACAATCCACATCCAACTGCGGAAGACTGAAAAGCAGTCCGATGAAAATGGGAAGCGGTAATGGTCCACAGGGTACTGTCAAATTCAACGGGGTAATCCCCGCAACTGCCATGACACAGGCATACTGCAAGGCAAAAATCGGTAGTTTATTTAGTTCGTGTTAGGAGAAATTCAATTGAAATACATGGGCTGCCACAGAGACGACCATAGCACGTGTGAGTAAAAAAAAAAAGAGGCACTGCTTGTTCCCGTAGGCTACGAGGAGGAGGATATGCTGGGAAACTTCAGCCAGCTTTGGCAAAGAGAACGGTGGAACAAAACCGGACGGGTCAACGAAAGCAATTTTGTGCCACAACAGCTAATTCACAAGGGCTTTCAGCTTGCGCCAAGAACCAGGACACAAAAGAGTCTGCCTGCTGACTGCGCTGAACCAGGAATCTAGTAAACTGCAACAGCATAGAAAATATCTTAGCAATAACCAAAATTGAAGGATTCTGCACAAAAGGAATTTTTTGTTGTTGTTAGAGAAAGTTAAATATAAAAGAAATGGGGAAATTAGGCTAGTGGAAAGGTATGCCAACAATCTGTTCTAAGCTACATTCACATTCACAAACTCATAAGCAAACTTGTTACTTGCTCATTGTAAAAAGCATGAAATCTGTAGGAGAAAAGGCAGCGACAATCCTACCGAGAGAGCAGCACCATTTGCAATGTGTGTAATTAACAGTCACCTCCTCACAGTGCTTCCGCGGCCCAAATACCTTTACCTACTCCTCGGGCTCCTTCCCATTTCCCAGATGGTCAGTCTCCAGCAAGGATCTCCTGCGCCTCAGCCACTTCTTGGTTAAATCCATTTTGACGGCTCATTAGTAGAATAATTTATCAATTGTTGCAAGAATAGCTGTTATAAATTTTTCTGTGTAAATCAGGTTCCATGCAACTAGGATGGAATTCCAGCCTTTTCAAACGCATTTTAATGTGAACTCCTGACATCAAGTCTTAAGTTCATTTGATATTTTTTCCCTGTTTATGTTATTAGTAATCAGTTTTTCTGGCACTCTTTTCTGTTCCAGTTCAATCACTCAATTGAATTACTTGAACTCCTGGTGAGCTGCACCAAAAAAAGGAAAATTAACTAATGCCTCATTTGATCTTGTGACCATAAAACTTGTGTTTTCATTCCCTCTTTAACCTTTGACCATCTATTTTCCCCCTTAATTTGTGTGTTATGTACCTGATAGTTTTAAATTTGTTTCTTTTATTCACGAAAAAAGAATCCGCTCTGACGGTTGATCTGCCCTCTGTTCATTTTAACCAACGCTGGCTTGGTTCTAGATTCTCATTATGAAGCACTCACTTAAAATCACTTCGTCGTCGTCCATCATATATGCATGTTATTTGACTTACTGTATTCTCTTTACCAGAAGTGCACGCTGTTTTCACAGAGTGGCGACTATGCTAACAGAGAAAACAAGCTTATAAAAGATTGAAATGGCTGATTTTGTAAAAGCTCATTTGCCAGTTTATTACTTTATTAAAGTCATCTCCTTTTCATATTGTTATGATAGACTTGAATTTAATTTATTCTACTGGGTTTATCTTTTTTTTTTGGGGGGGGGAAACAGATGTCAAGCACCTGAACACATGATAGAACATTTTTAAAGCAGACATAGACCTTAATAAAATATGGTCCATCTACAGCCGAAAGAAATTAAATGAAAGGGGAAAATTGCATGAATATCATTAATGAGGACAAGTATTCCAACTACGGCTCACATCCGACATCAATACCCTCCATTTATGCAAATATTAAATTCATGGCTGTCGATCCTACATACCTACGCTCAGTATCACCCCCGGAAGGGTTCAGATCCCTTTTCTGTAATAGTTTTTTATATACGTTCATTAAATCACAGTAAGAACTTGACCTTCATTTACAAACATAAGCACGCCAAGCCAGTGACTACGATCTTTATTTCTATTCATATGGTGAACTAGAGACTTGGCATGTTACGTACAGGCTTTTAGACCTGGCACCCACGCTGGTTCCCTGGTCCTTGGTGGCCAGCAGGTCTCAGTTTCTCCCAGTAAATGAAAGTGGGTGTATTCGGTACCATTCCCCCAGCCTACAGACTTCCTGTTGTTGTGCAGCAATATTCATTATCTCCCAGCGTCAACACCACTGAAACCAAGTGCAGCTTTTACTTTTGTTGACTGGAACTAATATCAACTTTCTGTTGACAACAAAGAAACCCGGATCAAGACCTGATGATACAAGTCTTCTGTGAAATAAGCCCTGCTCTTCTCCGGAAGGTAACACTCACGTGCTCACACCCAAAAGAGCCTGTCCTTTGGTTTTCTCCACGTGCTACTTCACGTACACCTAATATCCAGTTTAATTTTTTTTTTTTAATATAACCAAACTCAGCCACTGTCAAGAACAGTTAACACGCTATTTCCAATTCTTTCATATAACAGAGCAGGAAAAGGGTCGTTTCAGGTTATGTGACTGCACCGCGGGCATATGGCAGTGAACCCACAGGAGAAACAAAATCTCCCTCTCCTGTAAAGCAGATGGCATGCTGATCAAGTAAGATGTAATCTAATGCTAGCTGCACTACTACTGCTGCTATTAACTACTGAACCAAACCCAGTATAAAGTAGTAAAGACAGAAAAACCCAAGGCAGGGGAGGTGAAGGGGGAGGAAGGCAGCAAGGAACAAAAAAAAAACCCACAGAGTAAAAAAAGCTGTAACGTTAAGCCAACCCATTGCAGCAGAAACAGCCTCTTGTCAGGCACATTTAAGATTTAAAACCTAGGAATGGCAATAGGCAAGGAACAGCAGTGGCCCGCATCCTGTTTTAGAGGACGTTCCCCTAGTTTGCGACACTGGCCCAGTTCCCTTCGCTCTTGTGATTGCGCCGCACTGGGCACCTGCCAGGGGCTAAATATCCCGGCTGCTTCGATAATTACATATTTATGATTCTGCTGAGAATTCTTAGTCAAAGCTTATTTCTGAACTGTAAAACGCTTAGAGAATCAGCAGAGAAAGTTCTCTGACAAATGCTTCTTCAAAATAGAGCCACCACTTCTTAAAATTTTTAAGGGCAGTCATTTCCCTTTCAGTTGATTCATTCAGTAGTGAACTTAACTAGCGGCAGAAAAAGAAGGCAAGGGGTGTTTTCCCTCTGAATCAGAAAGGGCTCTTACTATTGTGTTTAACTTGCTTTCTGTACAGAAACAGAAAATTTAAAGCCCTTCCAAAATTGGGTCAGAAAGCAATAGCACATACATTTCCTAACGCTCACCACAGTATGAACCCTACCACACCACACATTTTTCTTCTGTATCTCATTATTAGCGCTTCCTCTTCAACACATATGCCGCTAGATCAGCTAATTCATGCTGATCTAATAAATACAACTTATGGGTGAATGCTCTGAAATATAATTGTTCAGCTGTAACCAATTATCAGACAAATATATCGCACTTCACCTTCCCTCACTGATAATAGTGTCCATTGGTTTCAGAAGGAACAGAACAGTCCCAAATTTCACGTTGTCATTTAGTTTAGACTATTGCAGAAACTGGTAGAAATATATATATATTTTTTTCCTTTTAAAGCTGTACTCTATAAACTGTACAACCAACGGCTTCAACAATAAATTACATGAGCACTTCTAGGCCCTACCATTGAAAGCGCTTTCAAGCTTGGTTAGCTTTATGCACGTGAGTACTCCTTATTTGTATCTCAAAAGAACTATTCCTACACTTGAAGATCCATGTACGCACATGCATATGTATTTGAAGAATAAGGGCCTTAGTCTTGCCGGGTTATTCATTTTGAAGCAACTATTCATTCTGGCCAACATCTTAAGTACTGCCAAGTTTCATAAACTCTTGAAAGCAGGAGTCCCCATTCTCAGTATAATGAAAACCAACCTTCAGCTTTACCACCTTTCAAAGGTCTGCCCACTCACAGGTACTCTTTCATGCATACTTATAGCTCTGAGATGGCATTCAGCTCCTCTTGAAACCAAGTTGATTTTGCAATTCCAGTGCAAACCCCGGAGTTAGCGGCACGGACCTCACGCCGTCCTCGGCGGAGGCAGGGCTTCCACGCCAAACCCAGCTCCTCCGGTTCTGGGTGCAGGCTCCTGCCCTCTCCCCTGGTTGTCTTCCTCTCCATGAAACCATTTTAACATAATGGACTGGCAGAAGATTAACCTGGCAGGTGGATCAGCATTTAGATGGGTTTAGCTGTTGTGGAACCACAGACTAGTAGTTATATTCATTTATTCCTTCAGCTGTCTTCTAGGCGGTGGTAAGGTCACAGGGCAACACTACAGCAGGCACCACAAAGGGGCTCGAAGAAAAAAGTCTTGCTGCAGTCTTGGGGGAGTTTTTGCAGACGCCTTCCAATCCCTTCACTGAATACCTTTTTCTTTGGGGTGACTTCTTCATCCTCCCCAGCTCCTCCAACCACTCCTGCCGTTCCTGGGCTAAATCCGCTGGGTAGATAATCACATCGAAGTGTTGCAGCCATGGAATTTCCCGGCCCAAGAGACTTAGCGCCTGCAGAGTTGCTCTCCTATAACAAGTCTCTTACATGTAAGAACAGTTGGCGTAACACAAAACGAGTGCGTTACACCTCCAAAACACAGTGTGATATATTCACCTAAAAATAGATGGCATTGAAAAGAATGGGTTTAAAACACCCCCTTTGTATTGCCCTCAACACACTAAGAGGACATGGCTTAGCTGTTGACGACCATGCTTTCCTGGAGCCCAATTAACTCTGTGCTCACTGCCTACCCTCAGGCTTTGCCTGTGTCAGTTTGTAATAAATGATAACAACCTCTGTTCTCTTCTGCAGGAGACCTTTCCCAACTGATCAGCGTGTTGATCTTGGTCAAACCACGCAGTAAGAGACGGAGCCAAGAACCCAGGCACAGCGTTTTTCAGGATGCCTCTCAGAAGGCCGCCACGTTGCCCTTCTTGCTCAATTCTTCCAGAGCCCTTTTTGCTGACTTCCTGCAAAGTTAAACCCATCATAGCAAGCTGTTCTATGATAGTCGCAAACGGATCCTTCCCAGCTTTCTGTAGGTTCCTGGGTTTTGCACACTCCTTTTTATACATATATATACATATATATGTACACAGAGATATGCACACGCAAGCACACCCATATATAGCCACACATATTTATGCATACACACACACACACGCAGGCCTGCTTCAACGACTTGTAGAAGACATAAAGGCAGAACAGTTTACTTCTAAAACTTGCAAGAGAGGCCTTACAAGGTACAATGGAAAAATCTCTCTCAGGTAAGCTACCTGCTCCATCACATAACAAAAGAATTCATTTGCTAAAGCCTTTGTGGAAAACCTGACGTGATCTTTTGCTTAGGCCAAAGGTCCAGGGCTTTCGATTTTTATTTCCGACACATTCGTTAATCCTTGTGACCGTGGATTAAGTACCCAGTTACCAGCCTCTAAATGAATCTCTGAAATCCTAGAAAAAGTAGCCTCATACACTAATTTTCCTTCACTTAGCAGGCCCTTGTTAAGCCTTTGCATCTTTCCTTTGAGACTCTGAGGAACGTTACAGTTGACTGGAAGAATGGGAAGGAGAATTTACACCAACTGAACACAGCCATAATCTCTTCTGGCAGGCTATTCACAGTATAAATATTTTATTTTTTTAAAAAATTGCCTCAATTACAATATGTTTTTAAGGAGTAACTGATATTTTACCTTATTTAGTTATGAGTTAACATACGTATGATGCAAAAAATAAGCGTCTTTTAATTACCTTTAAAAAAGGCAAAGAAGAAACAAAAGAGGATGTGTAACTTCTGGGGTTTAGTACTAAGAAATGGAACTGACAATCATGATAAAAAACCCAATCAAAATTGCTAGTATCATTTCTCAAGGGAATCAGAAATGAATTTCTGTTTCAAATATACATATGGAACATGGGGAGCTGAGTTAAACCGAGTCCTGTTCGGGAGAAGAATACAAACTGCTTTTTTCAGGTCAACCTCTGGCCCATACTTCATCTACAAACATCAGAGAGAAAAGCAACATAACAAAAACTATGAAAGTCTTTTTTACTATAAACCAGATTAAGTTATGATTACTTCTGGGATGATGAAGTATTTGTCTAGCTTGTCTCTTAAATCTACATTCAAACTGTTTCAAAGTTAATTAAGAGATGAGTAATTGTTTAGAAATCTCTAGAATAATAAAAATACAACAACTTATAGCACAAAAGCAGCCCTTAAACAAAAGAGTGGGGAATATTTCACTTCACTACAAGTAACAGCTGAGTATGTTTTATGATCACTGTAACAACTAGCATGCCCTTGAGACTGTGCAATTCTGAATTTCTAATATAATTTGTAGGGGGAAAATTAGGACAAAATGCAGTAACATTTCAAGTACAGTCTCTCAGTATTTTAAAATTTTATGAAGTATAAGGACTAGGTTAATATGGCATGAGTCATGTTTTTAAGAGAAGCAGTAATACAGACCTGTATTTTAAATTGTAACTAAAAACATGCTTAACTAACACAAAATAGAAAGAAATCAGAGTAGCTTTTTGTTGGAAAAAGGTCAACAGCAACAACAATGAAAATTTAGCAATAGCAGAAAAGGCTGAGAGCACTGCTAGTTCTAGCTTTGGAAAATTACAGTACCAGGCAAAAACGATGCCTTCTCACTCAACAAATCCATTCCTACCAACTGAAATTCATCCCAAATCAATATAAACTTTACACATATCAACTCTGAGCCTAACCATCAGGCTATTAAATGACACACACTTGGTGCAGATCTTCTGATTTCCGAGTTATATTCGCTTTGCGTAGTGCCAAATACATTCTGCATTACGGTTCACTCCATGATTTCTTCGAGAGTTAGAATTACTTACTACGTTTCAAATTAAAGCAGTTACATCCAAACAAACTCTCTCAGAGTATCATTTTGCTTACAGGGCAAAGACAGTGGAGTTGCAAAGGCATAAGCGAGGCTATAATTTATTTACATATTCTTTACTTCCATGCCCACACACAAACCAAAGGAACCCAGCTCAGCTCTGGGATCCCAAACCGAGTTTTCAAGGCTAGTGGTTAGAAAGACTACCCCTTTAACTTCGGTACAGAGCACAACGATCCAGAGATGCTTGAAATACAAAACTCAGGCTACCGCTTCATGCATTTATTTCTCAAGGCTCACGCTGCAATTCCCATCCTTGCAGCACACCTCAGCTGTGACAAGACACCAAAACTGCTCATTTCATCAAAGCTGGAGCAGTTAAGTTCCAGTCCTTCTCTTCAGACCTAACCTCTGCCTTCCACCCGCACAACTATCAGAAAGCATAAGCGAACCATAAAGACGGTCTGCAAATACGAACTTCCAATAGTCTGTAGCATAGGGTAATATTCCAGAGATGGAGTAAGATCGCACCAGCCAAGCCCCTTCCTACAGGAGCTAAGATTTTAACTTCACTAGTCTTATGCTGTCAGATGTGCTGAAGCAAAATACACCTGACACTGCAGAGATTTTTGTTTTTGTTTTTAATAGGAGAAGCTGTTAGTACTGAAACCAACTGCAGAGAGCACCCAAGGGGGGGCAATAGAGCACTCGGCTCTGCTACAGCTCGCCCCGAACAGGCTTTTGGCCAAAAGAGGAAGCAAAACCAGTTACCAACAGGAAGAGCTATGTTATTGTCAAGTCACACTTCTCGCTTCAAAGCTAAAACGCTGCCCTACTTTCCACGGGACAAAATCCAGATGCGATTTTAATATTTTTTTAATCAAACAGAGTAACGGTCTAGATGTTTCTTAAAAAATTCAAATAATCCACTCGCGTACTGAAAAGTAGTTGTTCTAAAAATACTATTTGCGATACGAGACGGCTTATGGTATTATCTGCAGGAAGGAACCACACCGCCTTTAGTCAGTTAAAAAGGTACTTACCATTGGCAGTGCATTGATATGCGGAAGTTTTCCTTTCAGGTGCCTCTTGCCACAGAAGGGTGATGCTGAGAAGGAAATAAAGAGAGAAAAAACGGAAATATTAATTTTTATTATTTTGAAAACGGCCGTGTTAACACAATAAAACTTTATTAAGTGTGGGCCTCCACGGCTCTCGCAGCCTGCTCGGCTCGAGGGGCTGCGTGGTTAGCGCTGGATTTGTACACGGCCCCGAGCAGCAGCGACGAGGCGCAGAGGAGCACGCAGAGCTGGGGTTTTGCATATATCCTGTCGCTACCCACATCACACGAACTGAGAGCCTGAAACGCGGGCCTTTGAACAAACAAGCCTGTTGAATGAATGCTTCCACCATCAGACCTCAAGACAGTCGCGCCCGTTCAGCAGGAGCGTACGCAAACAAAAGGACCTCTGTATAAAAATCCCCGTGCCTGGATTTTGCCTTAGCTCTCCAGAAAAAGGCTTCGGGAAGTTAGCAAGGCAAAGCGGGCAGCTTGCAGTATCTTCTGCCCATGCCAAACTTCTTCTGGAAATAAACCTCAGCTACCGAATTCTAAACACTCTGAAAAGCCCCAAACAGAAATCAACATTCCAGTGGTTTGACTTCCAAAATGGTTACATCCACTGAAAAGCAGTAAAAGAAGAAAAAAAAAATATCTGTTTTCCTAACATGTATTACACTAAATAACTCCGTGCATATACACAGGTGTATCCGTGCACCTAAATAGTCACCAACTCCCACAGCCACCTCAATAATTAAAAAACAACAAACCCAGCTCATACCAGTTGCTGACGACACTTGACAACACGTACCCGACAGAAATCTTCCTAGTACAACGTTTGAGAGAAATCTTTCCCATCTCCAAAAACCGAACAGAAACATAATCCAAAAAAAATCCAC
>VZTV01128244.1:0-10101 GCA_013400875.1 Anhinga rufa
TATTATTATTATTATTTACTGCTGCCTTTATCATTTTCATACAATTTATGAATTGTTTGTGCTAGACCTGAGGGAAGAGAAGGATTATTCTAAATCTACAGCAAGTAAATATAAATTGTAAAGAAAATGGCACACTTTGGCCTGCCTGCCTCAAATTTCCTGTTTTGACATACACGATGCTGTAATTTGGAATCTGTAATCTCTTACTAGGAAATGAATGCTTTTTTTTTTTTTTTTTTAGAATGCTGCAATTATAATAATTGAATTTAAAACAGGAGTTGCATTTCTTTATTTAGAGGTAAGCATAATTGTAAACCCCTGATTTATCAGCTGGCCTCAACTGTTTGTTATTCACAGAGTGGCTGGGAAAAGGTACGAATATTCATAGTCAGGGTACGGAGCATTGGCTGCTGGGGCTTCTCCCTTTGCAGCGGTGGAAGTGGTGCCTCAGCATGCCCAAAGAGCCCACACAGGTATGGATTACTTCTAATTGACTCTCTAGGCTGGGCTTCTCCAGCTCCCTCTTGCTGAGGACCTCTTGTCATCACTCCTGGACCTGGGTGTGCCTCCTCTCTCTTGAGAAAAAGACACTCTGACATTGCCTTCTGCAGCATTGCAGTGTAAAAAACTAGGACTCACAGTGCTCAACTCTAGGTTATACTTCCAGCAGAAAGATGGGAGCTTCAGATCAGACCCAAACCTCTGTTTTAGTAGCCATTTTCATGTATAAATATTCACTGTTTACTACCAATGTGCTCCTGGCAGGGATATAAGAAAGATGTTTGGGTTTTTTTCACTGCTGCATTAACCTACCACCAGAGTAAGGTGATAAAAACTCCTGTATCATAAATGATATCACAGACTCCATGATTGTTATCAGCAGTGGCAAATTACCTGGCACAGCCAAGACAAGGTATTGGGTTGAATAGCTAGCTTTTAGCACAGTGCTCAGAAAAATTATCCTTGTCCAGGCGAGTCTTGGAAAATGCAAGAGTTTTGCCAGCAACAACTGTGTTTAAGCAGGGCTGTAGCTAACAAAAGGACTGAGTGTCGCTAAGACTGCCCATATGTTCCTTTTTCAGCTGCAACGGTACTGAGACTTCACACTGTTAGAAATTATCTCTTCCAAAGGGGAACCCCAGGGAAGGGCCAGGAGACATCCTGAATGTAAAACATAGGACTTCCAGTTAAACTTTTTGTCAAGAAAGAAGGGAGATACTGAAAAAGAAGGTGATACATCTTGTAAAAAAAATCTGTGAATATGGGGAGCCATGGAAGGCCTAGAAGCAGCAGAAGCTTCATGTCTCTGATCTTTGTGGTCACCGCTATCCCACAGGCAAAAATCCACACTGGATTTCTGCTGCACAATCCCAGCAAACCACCTGCCCCTTGTACAGCGTGCATAAAGGAATTTTAAACTGCCCAGCCTGTGCTGTACAGTTTTGAGGCAGATTAGCTAGAGAATGGAAATTCATTGCTTTCCCTGGGAACTTCACAAGGGACTTTTTAGAGAGGTAGAGGGTCCCTCTCTTTTATGGATCATGGACGCCAAATGATTGGAAGTTCGATTCTCCTCTCTTGAAAATTTAGTAATAGGAAGGTTCTGAGATTTCAAACACACTCTCTCCACAAAAACCTCTGTAGGCTTTATCTTCAGTCTAAAAAGCAAGTGAATAACAAGATGCAATGGGTAAAAACCAGATAAATTTCAACTGGTGCATATTTTAAAAATGGGGAATAATTTCTTATTATTCACTTAAAAACAGAGCAGATATTCCCTAACTGAAAAAAAAACCAATGAAAAATTAAAACCTTGCCTAAATTTTGTGCCCTTGTTCAGTCAGAGTTATTCTACTCAAGGCAGCACAATTAATTAGTGGAGATTATACGGCCTGTGCTATACAGGAGGTCAGAGCAGATCATACCCTCATTGCCTTAAATTATGTGAATTTATAAATCCCTAAACATCCACATCTTTCCACTCTTACTTCCATGACTAGCTCGTTAATGCTTTGGACCTCCTATTATCCAGCAGTTCAGGTCGACTCTGTTCAGTGTGAACATCCCCTTCTGTGCTGTGCCAAATCTGGAGGGCTGTGGACAACCACTGAATGCACCCGCGAGCCAGGAGGGTTTCTCATCTCCCAGGAACAGTGGGTCCTGCCAGCTTTTACAATGAGTTTGGTGTTGATGTTGTTGCGCATGTTGAGTTTTATTCTGGTTCATAGCATTCATTTTTATCATATTGCAGGAATAGCACTTCTTTAAGACCCATTTCAGCTTTGGTATTAAGCTCGACTACCTTTTTTGAGTAATCAATAAAAAAATTTTCTACAAGAGGACACTGCGATTTACAAATACAGGAAAAGAAAGAGAATGATGCAAAGCCATTTGTATGGATGTGAAGGACTGTTGGGAGGGGGAAAATAAAAAGACTATGAGAAGAATCTGAAGAACCAATTTAATCTTGGAGGAAAATTCAGCAGAGCTATCCTGCGTGGCAGCTATCATAAAAAAATGCGGGAGAGATCTACAGGAAATTCAATACAAAGTCTAAAATGTTCACCAATGGGGTCTTTCAGAGAAAGTGAGAGGGAGTGAGACAGCAGTTTCTCATAAAGCATTACAGAAGGCAGCCTTATATCTTCCCTCAGAGCTCCTAAAAATAATTATTAGCATGCAAGGGAGAGATGTTAGCAGATACTCTCTGAATTGAGGAATACTTTGATACATGCATCGGATTTATCAAGGACTCTCCTCCATACCCAACAGAAGAGAGCTCAAGAGCAAATGCTTTCTTTCCACCCCACACACTTACAACACCTTCAATCATTTCTTGTCAATACGCGCAAACCTTGTTTAATTTAGGTTCTCAGTGTTCCTGCTGAATGAGGGGAGTTTATTGCTATTTCACCAGTAAGAATATGAAGCAGGCAAGGACTGTGCCTCACTGAAGGTTGCATTCAGGCAATACCCATCTCTGAGCTCCTGCCCTGCCATGACACCTTAGCCACAAACTTGCCTCTCCTAAACTTTGACCTTTTCTCATAAAAAGAAGTGCTGAAAAACAGCAGACATAATACATGGCACAGAAACAGTTGCACAAGGCAGAATTTTAAGATGGTACAGCAAAAAAGGAACAGAAGACAACTCCCATCTTCTGTCTATTGATACTGGATCCATGCGCCAGAAAAGCTAAGTTAACACTACCCAATGGGAATATATGCTTGTCCCCACACAACTGGTACATAATTTGCAGCTGGAAGGACTCGAACTGTACAGGACTCTAAGAATATACCAACACCAAAGACAACAACCCACTTCAACTAAAAAAAATGACGAAGTGAAGGGAAACCACATCTGTTTTAAAGGATAGGACTCGCTCGCTTCCCCTCCCATGGGGGCTGGCTTCGGTAACTCACTCATGTCTGCCATGTGCTGACATAAAAGAGCTGTCTCTCCTCGTTCTCAAAACAGGCTGTACTTGGACATATAAGGGTATTTCTGAGCTGTAGAATCTTTTATTATTTGCACTTCTGCTTTTAATGGGAAGAAATAACTGGTTATTGTGATGCTTCTGGGCAAATACCTCATCCTTGGAAAAATGAGCAAATGTAGCCAAATGACAGAGTGTAAACAATGCTCCCCAAACTACCAGGGACATCACACTCAAATGCCCCGTGAGCGGGCATCTTCCTTCCCGAAGCCTTGTCTCCCCCTAAGACTTCAAAGGGTTAAGCCTGCAAATTGCCTTGCTGTGCTTCTGGGACAGCATGAAGGATGGCTGCCATTGCCACGGTCAGATATGACAGCGCCAATTTGATGTGCTGCCATCAAGGGCCTTCTAAGAGCCGAGCGCCCTGATGGTTTTGTGATGCGAACAGTCGCATTGCAAAATGGTTTTCCTCTCCCGCTGCCTCTGCTTCCATCTGCTGCTGGGCCGAGGCACAGCCGGCTGCCTGCCTGTCACAGCATGTATTAAAATTAGCTGGGGAGGAGGCACTCAGTTGTGCTAATTACATTTTAATCATTGGAAATGTGTTGGCAAATCAAGCCTTGATTGCCATCTCAGAGTCTGTCTCCTCCAGCAGAGTGAAGGGGCTGTCTGCATTAGCCGGGGCCTGCTGGGCCCAGTTCTTTCACAGAAGATAGAATATGGTGCCTGCTGGCCCACCACTGAGACTGCTTTGGCACATTATTAAAAAGCCACAAGGCTTGTTTCAAATCATCACTGTGTGAGCTCTGCTCATTCTCACATCCCTGGGTATTCCAGCCACTTGGTACTTTTAACTATATCTTTAGTTTACCTTGTGGGCTAAAAAACAATTTTGCATGCGTGGGTGGAGGAAGCCGGAGCTTTTTTGCAGCTTGTAGGGTTGGGAATGGAGCCGGTTGTCAAAACGCCTTCCTTGTCAGCTGTAACGCTACACTGAATAGCATCCCAAAATAACTGGAACTTGCACAGCCCCCACTTTATCACGGGAAGGTTCGCTACAAGTCCCGGTTTGGTCAGAGCAATGAGAGGTGGAGAAGTCCCTTCTCATTTCTCATTTAGCAGGACAAAGGAAACTGAGTCACTGATTACTCTCAGGCCAGCCAAGCTTGTAAATCACACTTGGAGAGGAAAAGAAAAAGCGGTGAGGGTCCCCTTTGTTCCTCTGACTAAATGCTCACATGCAGATCCTAAAAAATCAGTACATTGGATGAGCGTCAAAAGGATGAATTTTCAAGCTCTTTCCCCAGCCACATTTGAAATAACTTTTTTTTTTTTTAAAATCAATACAGGAAAGCTTCCAGAGCAAGCAACTCGAACCAAAAGCAGAAAGAGCCAGGATCTCTCAAATGTCAGACCATGCAGTCTAAACAAAACCAGCAGCATCTACCACCTGCAAACCCCCTCCCAAAATAAACAAACAGAAATGACACTACGGATGTTTAGAAATCTGAAATTCTCCCTCAGATCTCTCTTTTATAGCATGCAGATACTACCTGTAAAGTGAATCTTGACAGTACATAAAAGTATTCCCCATGCTTTATAGGCAAGTGGTAGAACTGGACTCCTAAGGTTGGATTTTCAAGAGTGGCAGGGCCAGACTCGCAAGGGTTCATGGCTTTGTAAAGCCAAATTTCTGAACAGCTTGATTCATAGTAAGACACCTAAGCAAGTGGCAGATTCCCAAAGCGCTCAGCAGTCAGTGATGCCTATTGTCGCCCTTGAGTTAAAGTTCTAAAATACCTCACTAGACTAAACACTTTTGGCAGCATGAACTGTTCGACGATTCAAATGGGTGGTGAGCACTGAAGCTGTTGACTTCAACCTTGTTCTTCTCTTGCCGGTGAAGGTAAAATGCAGCCACCAAGCAAAGCATGCCAAGATTTCTGGTTTGGTATTTCTCCGTTCCCGCATACATGGCAGCAGGGACTGCGCAGCAGGTGTGAGAGTAGAGAATCAAGCACACGTAATCCACGTATCAGCTTCTGACCCCTCCTGAAATCCCTGTAATACTCCCCTTATTAGTATGTGCAAGTGGATTTTCAGTTGTTCATTTATTACACCTCACACACAAAGGCATGATAAAGTTATAAAGGCTTGAGTACCCAATGCGTTTGTTCAGAATGAAAGCTATTTTTACAGCCCCTGAGAGGAGGCAGACTTTGGTGGTTTCTTTCTTTCTTATACAATTACGTTGCCATCGAAGGTAATGTTTTCATGACTATCGTAAAATGGAACTTAAAACTGATCATTTTATAGCCGTAGCAATAATGATAAGGGTTTGCAAATACCATAGAGAGAGGCTATGGTGTCCTGTTATAGAGCTGTATTGTACGTATTGAATCTGAAACAAATAAGTGAAGTTATATGTCTGTGCTAGGATAAAACTTAATATCCAAGTTATTAGGCTGGAAAAAAATAGAAATTAAAATCTGGCTGATATGCATTAAGACAAACAGGGTCAATTAGTCTATTTAAATTGGCTTACTAGAACATTTTTGTTCTTGTTTAACTTGAGAGCTTTAAATTTAAACAATCTAATCCTTTTCTGGCATTTTTAATATGAACATTATATAAAAAATATGATTATTGTACATAAATGAGGCATAGTTTTCATTCAGCACATTTAATTTTATTTTTGCCTTTTAAATAAGGGATAAGTATATTTGTATTTGTGTGATGGCTCCAGTGGTCCCAACCACCAATAACTGCACTTTTAAAGTAAGTTCTTTCTCCAAGAAGCATGTCAGCATGCGTATCCACCACAAGCATATTAACAGGCTGTGATTTCAGCTGCTGTGACTAAGGTTTGTGCATGTTCAAAGTTAATTAGTATCACGGATACACTATTATTTTGCACTCTTTGTTACGTATGCAACTCAGAAATACTAGCGTCCTGTTGTGTTCATAAAACCAAATATACTTTTCCCCCAAACACCATCAACAAAAAGACAGTCTTTGATGCCTGTGGGTCACAATGAAACCTCAGGACATCTGGGGAGTTGTGCTGACAGGGAGCCCTTAGCCACTGGAAATAAGCCAGATCATTCTGGTATTCCTGTAAAATACAGGACAGTCTTTATTAGACAAAGCACATGTGTGCACGGCATGATGCCCCTTCTCCCTTACGGCACATACGGTATGCTTGCTGGACAGCCATGCAGACCAACTGCAAACATGGGCAACAGCACCAACAACTCCAGCTTCAGACTTACTGCAACGCGAGGTAGAACAATGTGCAAACCAGCCATTTTTCCAGATGCGGGTAGCAGCCAGTTGCCATGAAAACACAGAAGAAGCCACAGGACAAGACTAGTTTTCCCTGATAGATTTTTAAGGTCTTTCAAATGGGGCTTAGGCCCCTCTCTAATGGTGGCACTGGTCTTCATTATTTATAGTACAAAGACCAGGGGGGAAAAACCTGTAATATGGGCAATGGCAGAACATCTGATTAAAATCACCAGAATAAGAAACAGTTGTACTTTAGCTTTTGGTCACAAAATCTAAGGAATATTTTGATTATATTTCAGATCTGAAAGAATGCAATACATATTCCCCTCTGTCCCCCAAAGCTATCCCTTCTGTCTCCATTACATTTAGGAAAATAACTCTTTTCATTGCTGAGTATTTGGTGTTTACCAAGGAGAAGAACTGTGATTGTGCATGGCCACTGCTCTATGACATGTTGGGAGAAAAAGGGGGATGGGCTAGGGTGTACAAGATTAGTTTTTTTCAGGACCAGATATATAACAACCTTTTCAAGTTTTATTTCTCCATTTTCTAAGTGAAATA
This sequence comes from Anhinga rufa, assembly GCA_013400875.1. Taxonomy (NCBI): domain Eukaryota; kingdom Metazoa; phylum Chordata; class Aves; order Suliformes; family Anhingidae; genus Anhinga; species Anhinga rufa. The sequence goes on from VZTV01128244.1 coordinate 7,286, forward strand.
AATAAATACTCCTTTTTTAAGCTCTCTCCAATTGAAATATCTAAATAAGGGGGCAAATGATACTTTTAATCCTTGATGAGGATTGTAATATACCGACTGAAGCAGAACTTCCAGCAAAATGTCCTGAACCCCTTGCTCTGTATTTGCTCAGTACCTACTCAGGCAGAACACATGTGGCCCTTCATTATGATTTCTAACCCACAGAAATAAATCGTGAAGAAATGCAAGTGAGTGCCCTATAGTGTTTAGGACCCTATTCAGCTGGAAAATTAGACAGCCTCCCGAGGCACATGAGCCCTGAAAGGCCACAGAAGCTAGCAGATCTGTTCAGAAAAAAAAGGTCATCCAAGCACACAACTAGGAGGAGATAATAAAGGAAACATTCACCAGCTCCAAAGCAGAAGTAGCAAAGAGCTCACTTTTGCCCGCAGGTATTTGTCCATCTCCCTTCCCCTGCCGTACAGTGTTGCCTTGGAAGGAGAAAGTGTTCCTAAAATATTTGGGGGCTGAGAAGGGGAGTCATCATCTAAGATAAGGCATACAGCAGCCCTTAAGCTTTCAGTATCACCATCTAGAGAAGATGATCTCTGTCCCTTGACTGGAGAGAGCCTAAGGAGACTGCTATCCACAGATGAAAGGTAGTCTTGAATATGCTTCCCCTTGAGACACCCAAACTAGGTGCCTAAATCCTTCCTTGGTATTTAGTAGAAGCAAGTGGAAAATGAGACAAAATACAAACAAAGAAAGCAGAGAACACACTGAGATACCATCTTATTTTTCACATGAAGAGAAAACCAACCTTTTTCTAAGGCCATCTAAAACTAACTCTTGCTATAGCCTTTGCTCTCTATCTCATCATTCATGTCGCACATAATACAAGTTGTGTTGCTAAACATAATCTACTTCTTTCTATTACTGACCCTTCACACAGTCCTCTCAGTGGACATATTTGTTCTGGCAGTTTCTATTTGGAACTATGAAGATATCTTGCTGAAGGTAAATTAAGGAATTTCCATGGGCATTATTGAAAAGTAGAAATGAAATCCCAAATTTGCACACTCCAGTGTTATTGTTACAGAACTTCCACTGCTGCACAAACCACACATTGGAAAGAGAAGCACCGCATGTAAAGGGTGCTTTTAGCGAAGAGTACACTGAAAAATAAGCTGCTTCCCATCAGCAAGTACATTCTTTATCTTTAGCGTAACATTTACAAAGCTTGTTCAGGAAAAAAATGTGTTAAATCTTTCATCAGGCTACAGACACTTTATTTGGAGTCTTCACAGAAACCCAAAGTAGTGCCATAAGGTGCCTGGAATATTAGCCAAGATAAAACCTTCAGGGCCATGCACGCTACTGTTTTCAAATCTGTTCTTTCATCTGATGTGCCAGTCGAAATTACTTCTGCAACATGGTCAGAACCAACCTGGATGGATTTATAATGCCTCAAATTGCTATGGGCATATTTCTGTGAATCGCCTAGAGACAAACAGATAATTCTCTTTAGATTGTGCGAATTGCTAATCTTATGCAAGTCGTGTGTTTTCCAAGTGGCATGTTTAGACAAGAAAATTGCAGAATATTCCTGATGTCACCAGAGCTCTGTGTTTAGAAAGACACAGCAGTGTAGGACAGTATCCTTTTACACATCTCAGTATATTACAAATCATTTTAACAATACTTGTTACCTTTTCTCACTATATGACTACCTGTTTAAGAGGGAAGTCAAACGATAAAGGCAGATTACCAATTATACCAACGCAATGTAACTACTTGTGTGAGTAAAGGAAGCAGAACCGAGCTTTTTTATTTGCTCTGGTTAGGCAATTTGAATAAACAGTGTGTCATCTTTTGAGTCAACATGTCAAGTCAAGTTTCACGATATCTAATCTCTGTCTGTTGGCATTATTATACTCTACACAAAAACCCTCACAGAGGCTTCCTTGCAGCATGCTTTCCTGATAAACAAAGCTTGCGCCATCAGTCCATGAAGCTCCCCTCTGTTCAACCTTCTCAAAATTTTTGAACTTATTGGCCAATTTCACCCACATTTGACAGGAGATTTCGAAGATAATTAGGCTCCTGTAAGTTTTCTGAAAAAGGCGGCCAGTTGGTATAGAGACCCAATAAGCCTGAAAGAAAGGCTGCAGTGTGTGATCACACCTCGCTTCGTACCAGAAAACGCACACAGAAGAGAAATGTTATGAGAACTCCAAGGAGAAAGCATCAATCAGAGGTTTCAATTAACTCTCTATGGGAAACAGGCTTTGATAAGTTTTTTGCTCATGGAACTGCTCGTATTTATTTTAATACATATGACTCAGATTCAGAGGTGCCAGCTTTTAACTAATATATAAATTATCCTCATCCTTAAACCCAGCAGGGATATCTCTGTATAGCGTATATTAAAATGCATAATTGCAGCTTCAGGGCATCATGTTAGATGAAAACGTTACATATACAATGAAAGAAAATTTCATTTGTGATATGACCAGATTTTGCCTCTAAAGTGACTCTGGACATGTGGAAAACTCGGTAAACTGTCTGTCCAGCCAGCACAGAAATGATGGTCCAATGCTCATGGCTTAAGGCATAAGATTATTAAAACCATGGGTTTAATTCCTGGCTGCCACACACTCTTCTTTAGCAACTTTTGGTAAAGACTCCTTTCCTTCTCTTTCTGTGTCTGTACCCTTAACCTGTAAAACAAGACTCTGTTCCCCCCTTCCCCTCAACTTCGTCTTTCCTTTCTGTTTGCGTTATACTGTCTTCTATAAAAACCATAGGATGCCTGCTTTCCTCTGAATGCCTATTAA
>VZTV01128266.1:0-11472 GCA_013400875.1 Anhinga rufa
TCAACGTAGCAAAATACTGTCAGGGAGGAGAAACTTAGGCTTGTGACAGATGCTGCAATTAAAATGAAAAGAGCTGCAAAGCTACTCTTCATTTCACTCCAGAAGTAAATTGTTGAACTGTATTTAATGATCAGTTTATTAAATAAGATCAGGCTTTTACGTCATAATTCTCCTAAAATCCTCAGCTGTTACATAACACGTAAAACTGAATTTACACTGGCTACTTTGATTCTGAAGCATCAATATTCATTTATCCATCAGGGGCCCAGCAGGACAGAGTTTACCATTCCTTTTAAAGTCAAATACAATGTGATTTTACTTGCTCTTCAAGATTAGCTCTGTGTTTGCACTTCCGCGTGTCAGGCCAGTTTTAAAGACTCACTTTCAGAAGCCCCTGGAACCCACTGCATTTATCACAGCAACAAAGCCACAGGAAAGATCTCTTTGGTTTTTTATGTTTGCCTTTTTTTTCCCCTTTGTAAAAGTGTAGTACTTTTTGGCATTCTTTTCTTTTCACAGTCACTTTTAACAGACCAACACTCCAACAAAGGCAATCTGTTTCATCACATTTACCAAGTCCTTATTGTAAGGGGAGACTATAGATTTGTCAGGGAAATGCTGAAGTTATCCTCTGCTAATAAAACCCTCTGTAATACAGTGCAATGCAAATAGTTAATCCTGGCTAGTTTGCAGAACACAGTAAAAACAAGCACGTTCTCGGTGGCGACATCTTTATGCTTTCTAGGATACTACCAGACATCTCAGCTTCAGTACTAACAGAGAGAAAAAAATCTCAAAGTTATGCCTGAAAACCCCTAATCCACACTGGAGCAAAGAATCACAGTTTTATAGCCCTTTCCACTAACTCCAGAGAACACGAGCAAAGAACAAAATACTACCCTGTCAGCTCTGAGAGAGCCGTTATGCTCTGCTACCCATCGATGCAGAGAATGATTAAGTCTCGATTCCTGGTGCCGAAGACTTCAGATAAAGAAGCAAACCATTCATTTGCAGCTGGGATAGCACTTAGCAAAGCAAGTGAGGGAACCAACAGTAAAGTATGGTCAGCTACTGAAGTTTATTGTGAATCACTTGGAAGTAAGATTTCTTTCTACAATGATGTCAAAAAATCCATTACGTGGAGGCACCAGCAGATATTTATTTATCTGAAGTTAGCATCGCTTCATGAAGAAGCAAGAAATACTTAGTTTGGATGACAAATCATTCCACAAACATTATTAATCCTCCGAGCGGTAAATATTTCAGGTTTCAAGAGCCAATTAGAAAGGTCAGCATTTATCTTTTTGTCTGTTTCTACCCTTAATAACTTTCACACTCTGCCTGTAGATTAATCATTCAAGGGAAAGATACAGAGGTTTATAAATAGGAAAAATAACCTAGGCATAATAAGAGAGGGTCCAGACTGGAGAAAAATTATCTCTACCTGCTCTGGTTTTGATGACTATAGCCTACCTTAATCCAAAATCTAATTATTTGGATTAGATTAGGACAGTGGATTTTCCCAAAATGCCCAGGAAAACCACATGCAATTTCACATTTGGGGCACGGGGCTGCATTTCATTTCCAAATCCCTTTTAATTCCACACAGGCATTTGTAACTTCTTTTTCCCATGACAGGAAATATTTGTCCCTCTGCAAGTTTAAAAAACAAAATCCCTGCCTCTAAACCCAGCAGAAGACTGTTATTTGGCTTTCATTGTTATTCATTTGCTACACCTGAGGTCATTGCAATTACTAAGAATCCAAGAAATTCTACAGTTTTTCAAGTGAGAAATATTTTGCAGGAGGATTGGTTTGTTGGTTTTTTTTTTGAGGCAGTATGTGCTGAATGTTCCATAAAAAGGCAAAGTAGCAAATAAAATATCAGCAGTACCCACCTCTGCCAGTGCATGAGATCATTCCACCTGAGACGCAGAATATGGGATGTTACGCAGAGGCAAGGATGCATACAAATCAGAGTCATGAATGTACAATAAGACAGCAAAGAAAGCAAAACTGACAGGATAATGAAAAACATGCCTCCCATGTAAACATTTTCTGATTACCAGATGGCAACCTTGTTTCTACACTTAGCAAAAATACACAATCAGACCCACCTATAAAAGGTTTAACTCATCCAAACTGGTTCCTGAGTAGGTTTGTTCAAGTAGTCTTCATGAAGAAGAATCATGAAGAAATAAGAAAAACTTCTTAACTGCTATTGAGAATTCTTTAAAACTGATGACTACCTTTCTCTATTCTTGAACCGGATTCCTCCATCTCACACTGTTAATCTCTATTGATTTAACAAACATGGTTTTGTTCCTTCCCAGAGAGAATGAGGATACCCAAAAGAACAAAATACAAACAGTTCACCCAAAACTATCAACATATATAAAACCCCGTTTCTTGAAGAGGGCACGCAATTTGGACTGTTTGCTTCAGTACAGTTCTCAGAGGCTGCACTGAGCAGGCATGTACAACTCGCAATTTACTTCCAAAACATCCCTTTAGGAAAAGATCCTCTGAAAGATTTCCTAAATGCTCATTTGTACACTATGTGTTTTAATTAACATACAGAACAGAAATTACCATTTAGATAAGATAATGCTCCCCAGCCACCCCACCCTTGCTTGCATTCTGAAACTCAGCCAGGTTTCTCAGCCCCTCATCCGCTTGTATTTCCAGCAATCCTCAGGCGCTGGTTAGTATTAATTCTGCTGCAGTTGGAGAGTTTCTCCAAGGCAGTCTCTTCAATTCCAAGGTGCATGAACTACTTAATTTGAGTGCTCTGCTACTCGAGTACTTTAAGTAAAGAAAATACTGCAGGAAATGACAGACCTCGGACTTGTTTCACGTGACTGCTCCAATAGCTGTATGGACACAGTGAGCTACACACATATATGCAGTCCCAGCTGCCAGCACAGGCACCCAAGCAACAACACCTGAGAAATCCTTAGTCTCCTGGCTGAAATTTCAGAGAGTTCACACATGAAAGTTCAGGAACCCACAGCAGAAGGTGTCACTGGGGTTTGTCACATGGAAGCTAGCCCATATCTTACACAGCAGCCATGCCTGCAGTGAAGAGTCTTACAGATTATCAGAGATAAAAAAGATACTCTCTCTGGTCATGGAAATACTCATGGGATTTACAACCACTTCACTCAGATAATCTGTTACTCCCTGGTTCTTTTACCCACTCCCTGGTCATGATGTGCACCTTCTCACTTGGCCAAGTGCAGAAAATCTTTCATCCCTTTTACCACCTGCCTGTTTCTGGTCTTCTGTGAAGCAAGTTTGCAGTAAATGTCCATCACTGACAAAGAAAACTTACAGCAAATTTCCTACCAAACCGAGAGACCGTGCAATTATTCATTCAGGCCTCCAAAACTCAGTGTCCAAAATGTACAGGCAGATATTTAACAATTCTGGGGCATATTTCTAGGCTGTGATGGGAATCTCTCTCAAGGTGGATTTAAAAAAGTAAGCAGGTATCAAGGAGGGATCAGGGATCCTGTGGCTCCTGCCACACCTAATGGGCATAGGCTTGCCCTGAAGAAGTTGCTCAAACTCTCCATTTAAACCAGGGGTACTCGTGCTCACCCAAAACCACTGAAAAGGGTGCTGAGTGATTTAATTAGATCCTGCTTTAAAGTGTTTTGGAGATGACAAGTGCTGTATGCAGCAACCGCTCAGAGTTATCATCAAGATCCAAGTAATCTGTCATTCTTGAAAATACTTTGTAATTTTTGAGGACAAAAAAAAAAATCTAAGGGGTCCTATTTACACATTACATTTAGATGCTGTATATCGCAGGGCAAAGGTCTGCCATTTCGATTTTCTGCAAAGTGGCATGCCACCTACAGAAAAGCACTGCCTGAATAAACTTAGGTATCACAGACTACACTTCTATTAAGAGTGAACAGGTTATGAAGTCCTAAAAAATGAAAATGGTTTTCCTTGATAACAGAAACTGACCCAGAGTTTCAATTTCAGTGAAGGAAATAATAAATAATGATGCCAGCATGTGTAATGGGCAGAGACAAGGGGAACAAGCCCCTGACTAAACAACTAAGTAACAGAATAATCTTTTTTGTTAAATGGATACCTCAGTCATTACCTGAGTAGATTCAAACTTTTAGAATGGGTGCTCAAGAGTTCCTTTTTTATTATTTTTTGATCAACTCAGATGATAGAATAAACAAACTCATTCCATCTCATACAGAATTGGCATGCAATGTGCTAAAGCATGGCAGAACCGGTAGTCTAGATTTTCTTACATATACAAATAACTAAGCTAAACAAACATCATGAAGGTGGCAGAACCAAAAAACCCCAAACCAAACTCCACCCACCAAAAAGGGAAGGACTAATAGCTAGGAGATACTACATTTCAGTAGATTCGCAGTAGTCCCCCAAATCTCAGTTTCCACAGTTAATGCACCGGGTAAAGCAGGAGACTAATGAAAAAGAAAAGATGAAGCAATTACATAATAAGAGGAACTGTATCCTAAAGTACACATAACAGGAGAGCTGAATTAAAATTTCATGGGAATATATGAGCTCTATTTTTTTTCCAGCCTACACTCTACTTGTAGTAGACAAATCACTACCAATAGCTAATTAACGTAATTGACAGACAGCTTTGTCCGTAGCATATATTATGGCAGAACAGCAGCCTGACAGGGTTCAGCAAGTAAAGAAGAAATATGACCTGTGAAACCACCACCATAAAGCAGCACAGCAAAAGCTGGGACGAATCTTTACGTTGGTATAACAAGAACAGCATGCCAAAATCTTCCCAAACTTCATCATTTGTTCTGAATTCATGAGAATAACTAAATCACAAGTCATTTAGGAAACCTAGTACTCAATGTAAAACTGTTCCTTCCCAGCTCAGGGAATCCAAGCAGAGAAAAACATACATCCAAATTCTCAGACAGGTGAGTAGGATGAAGTGGGGCATTTTTGAAGACAACTTTAACACTAACCATAGTTTACCCCAATTAGTCCTCCTCACCTGGTTTCTCCTTTCACAGGTCTGAACACTGCTTTTCAAATTGCCGCGTTTCAAATTGCCTCTTTTCAAAACGGTAGATGCTCACACAGGGATCAAACAGAGAGACTGTTTCCTTTTACAAAGGCCACCTGGCTCTACCCTTCGCAGGGGCCTCCTGGCACCCGCCAACTGAGGACCACCACCTTCCCCAAGGAGGGCTGACCGCAGCTCCCCACTAGTCTCCTGGCCAAAGGCAACCACCGCTTTCCAACCAGTGGGGACAACGGGAAACCCTCATTTATCATTTTGCATGCAGTTTGTGTCCCGGGAGCTACTTATCACACAGGCTTTTTTTGCTTCTGAATGACCAAACGTCATGCCTGCAGGAAAGAACTTCTACAGGCTTCAGCTTGTTGGCTTCCTATGTAAATTCAACAGCGTTTCACTTCCTGAATTTTGGTTAATAAATACTGAAGAAACAACCTAAATGAAGAATCCAGGAAAGCTGAGGTGCTGAAAAAGACACCTGTAATAAGACAATGCCTCAAGTGTGCTGGGTGCTGCATTTGAACACAACAGGCAGACCCAAAGAGCAGTGCAGGTGGCTGTTTTAACTAGCACAGCCAGACAAGTGGAGGCTCATGATGCTAATTACAGTTGCCACACAGTGATTCACACAGTTCATGTCCTTTGATAAGAATATTCCAATTTTCATCAAATTATTTGTGAAGTAATGTATGTAAAATAACCTGAAATGTGTGCAAAGTGTGGCGGAGGGGTTACACATCTACAGACATGGTTGCTCACGTGAGTTAGGAGTTCAAAATGAAACCACAACTCGTCGTTTTCAAACCAGAGTTTTCCAAGGGAGCAGACAGGCAGCATGAACTGCTGAAGCTTGCAGCTCCTCTCCTCTCTTGGGACTCTTGGCCAGCCGCTGCAACACTTGGGTGTGCCCCAAACTGCAGGTTACAGGCTGTTCCAAGAAGCAGTTTTAAGATTCTTTGCATATTGTCTCAGGGCTATAAAGCTGTCCCTCCTCCTGTCAGGCTCAGAGAGCACACTCCCCATGGAAATTATCTGGAAAAGAATTTCAGCTTATAAAACAGGTTTACCAGCTGAATAAAACATCTAGGAGGAACTGTATACGTTAGGATCTGTTTTCACATAACAGATTTGTTCTAAGGTACATTTTTTCCTTATTATTTTAAATTAATCTTCAGTGGAAAAGATTATTCTTCCACCCAAAGTACTGCCACTACATGTCTATTTCTTCAGATAAACTTAAAAAACCAAGAGATGCCTTTAGTTAGACTGGTAGCTCACTATCACCATCTTAAGCTATTTTACTCAATCTGTGGATTGCTAAAGAGCTGTTCAGCAGTCTTGTGTACTAGTAAATCTCATCTGGACCTTTACATTTCAGTTTCCTGCTCCTGCAAAATAAACATTTAAGATTTGGTATCACAGAGAAAGCAAAGTATCAGTGGAAAAACTCAGCAATGTTTATTTTATAATGTTTGCTTACTGTCCCCCCAAGAGTGGAAACTAGGGGCTACCTGGAAGAGCTTAATGTGTGTCAGTCTTCATGTAGACAGAGGGGGCATCTCTAAAGATAGCAGTTAAATAATGAAATGTTTACAAAATAAATAATGACGCCAATGACCTATATGCATTTGCAAGTCTGGCAAGACAGTAACTGCTGATCCTAGCAACAAAATTTCAGAAGGATTAATTTCAGAAATCTTCCAGTAAATTTGGATCCTGTTCTACAGAAGTAATTGGAGCTCTGCTAGCCCCATCGTGACTGAAGAGAAAAGCCAGGGAGTCGTGACCTTGCAGTACCATGTGCCCCTTAGGTTCTGTCCCCATCCAGTTCTGCCCCTGAGCATTAAGCTGTTCAACAGATGGTATAGAGAAACTTAGGGTTTGCTGGGTATTTTAAGAATCAATTTGAGTAGACTGTACCAAGCTGATTCTCTTGCCTTTCTGTATGAAACTGCACTCTGAGCACTCATGTCATACACAGGTTGCCTCGTCAGTGATTAATGCTGTCCAAAGCGCTAAGAACAAGCGTCAGCACTGCACTCCGCACCGGTTGTGTCAAACCCTTACTCAGACACCAGTTCACATGTTTCAGGTTTCATCTTCTTACAAATACTACACCGGCCTCGTTTGCACAGGAAGCATAGAAACAGATGTATTTGTGCAAGATACTCTAACACTTTTACCTTTTAAACCTCTTTACAGAAGCAGCTACGTTACAGACACAGTAAAAAGAACTATCTAGAAAAGCCAAAAAGCAAAACCAAATTGACAGAACACCTCAGAGACTGACTACGACCCAATAAAATAAGTGAATAAATAAAATTCTCTAATTTCTTAATTGATCATGCATCTTGGCCAGCATTTGCTATTTTATGCTTTTAAGTCACTAACTCATTTCTACAATAAGTTTGAAAATGTAGACCTAGTTACTCTTGTGGTTTATCCGTGTGACCACGGCAAGTAGTGGTATGATTAAAATCAAAAAACCCCTCCTCTCTCACCAGCCACTATAGCAAAATTTTAAAGAGACAGATCCAGAAGTATACCTTGACCTCTCTAGACATCATACATAGGTGTCTTCTGCCTAAGATACATATAGAAAACTGTCTTCGGTAATAGAGTAAGTTGTTATTGACACAATGACATCCAGGGGAATTGGGGGGGGAGAAGTCAACACAAACTCATGGTAGTATAAGATTAAACTAATTTAAAAAACAAACAAACAAACAAAAAACCCAACCCACCCAACAACTTTACAATAAACCTAATTTTTTTAACTCCAAATTGCCTTAAGCATTAGCAATGTCAGCTGCAGTGATCAAAACTGGAACTGCTTGAATGGGAGAAAGGAGGAAAAACCATTAAGGGAACAACTTCAGATTTGCTCCAAAGGACTGAAAGGGAGGACTGACAAAACCACGAAATACTAGAGAGAAGAAAATCTTTATAGAGAAAAAAAAGGGGGAAAGGGAGATATATAACACGTTGCGGTAGGAAGGACAATATTTGTCACAAAAAAAAATATAACTTAGTATTTTGCTGTATTGGTATCTCCAGCCTAGCATTTGGATGACACAGAAAGTATTTCCAAACAAGAATGGAAATATCCAGGTTTCCCAGAAAAACATTAGAACATATTTATAGGTAATTTTTCCTCCATGGATGGGTTTCAGAATTTACAAGAACAGGGCAGATGCACCAAATCTCTAGCACAAAAAGGGATATTTTTCTACATAACTGTGTATTTCTTTGTACATGTTCAATATATTAGATAACCCTGCATATTTATATTTAAATGCGTTTATTTAAATATACACACAGACACATTTGTACACACACAGCTGATGAGATGGTCTGGCCTTAGCTATTTTATTTTTTAATCTCCAAGAGAAACAACTTATTGTTCTTTTTTCTCAGGAGAAACAACTTAACACGTTAGTATAAGAAACTAAGTGCTGAAACTCAACATGTGATTCAAAAGCAGCATATCCTAGTTTATTATAAAAAATCCCAACATATATATTCACACAAAATAAATAAATTATGTTTAAAAGCTGCAAAGCTAAGATGTACTGTAGAAATATGAAAATTAATGATATGCAGGAAGTGTTCTTAGTATCTTCATTCAATTTGTGCATATATGTAAAAACCAGGACTGGAATTACCCAACACTCTGTAAACAATTATAATTTCGATTTCACCTTATCCTTCTTGTGTACTAGAGAGCAGTATGATGGGCTAACACACAGAAATAAATATTGTCAGAGAGAAAGAATTTACTACCTTTATTGTACGCAACTGCAACCACTGTAAGACTTTGACTTATAAAGGGAAAGGAAACTAAGAGAAATAACATGTAAGAAGCCAAGGATCCTATAATGGTATTTCAAAATTGATGGAGGTTGTCCTAAAATAATTCAAAGAAAAGTCATGTTTTCTTTGCTAATTTGTGGTCAGTATTAAATGCATTAAAGGGAGGATAAATTCTTTTACCAGCCTAAAAGCCTTATGGACTTTTCCCAAAGATTACCTTTGTAAGAAAATGAGAGTTTATGCTGTTCTGCTTATTAGAGAGGACTGTTTTGTAAAAGTTCATCCTTCAGGATCCAGATGCAACTTATCTTTCTGTTACAAATGGAAAGGGGTGTGAGGAAGTTGTTCTGTATACAGGAGGTTCATGTTCACAGTCTGCTGCCTTGGCAGGTATACTTCAAGTAGCTTGAAACCAGTAGCGTGAAGGACTACCTACCCCAAAAGGAGCCCTAGCTTTCGTTTTGGAGTTTCTGAACACACTGTACTTCTACTGATAAAGAAAAAAATCCTACCTCCTTCCCTCTTGAAGTCCCAACTCAGTTTTGAGTCTGTTACAAATTGCAGGAAAATCAAGTGATGCGTTCACAGTTGTAATAATGAACTTGGCCATCCCAGAGCTCTGCAAACTCTCAAGTGTACAACTGAAGAATTTCTAGCACTAAGATTTATTCCAATATCTGAAACCAATGGATTTTTTCACACTTAGCTTAACGCACAGCAGTGAAATGCGCACACTGCTGACCACCCTTCCAATTTAAGATAGCCTCTAGTTTTCTCAACTGTTCAAATAAAATTAAGCTCTTTAATAATATGCTTTTTCCATTAGCCATTTCTTCTAGATGTTTAAGAAATGCCTTTTACAGAACCAAAAATGTACCAATCTTTAACCAGCAGGACAGAGGTCTGCTCTGTCCAGACGGGAGAAATTCTTAGCATGTTAGAGAGGAAAAATTATTGCTACTGTTAACCATGAACACCACCAACACAGACAACATACAAACCCACAAGACATGAACATCGCTTGGACTTGATCATTGTCACTGTTTTTTTCCATATTTTTCTTCTGTTTACTAGTTATGAAGCTTTGGTTTCCCCAGGGATCCAAAAACATGTGACTGTCCATCACACAAGCAGGTCATAGCAAGACAGCATCTTAAAAATTCCCAGAGCTTCTGTTTTAATTCTCTTAATATAAGTCTGTCTCAAGAAATCTGACATGCAGTCAAGGAACAGCCCAACTTGACAACAGCTTTCCCTTGCTCATAGCAGTCTGCATATCACCAAAACTGCTCATAGCAACACAACTGCAGTATTATTTTAGTTATCTCCATGTAAAGCACAGGCTTATGAAAGCCAAGATTACTTCTAATATCAACCACCTTCACATTTTAGGAATGCCAAACAGTCACAGGCTCTCAGCATGGAGCATATGCTCCAGCTTATCAGCCCAGAGATTTTGATGGCAATAATCACAATAATTTCACAGTTACAGAAAATAAAACTTTACATACTCTACCATTTTCCAAGTTACCTTACAAATTTTACCGCTAGTTTCTAACTGTGACTTGTTCAGAAAACTGCTGTTATAAAATGGGATCTAACTGGTGGTATGCAATGTCCCTGTCACAGGCCACTGAAATTTCCTACTCTAAGCCCCAGCCTAGCCAGAGGTGGCCTGGCCCCATATTCCACCTACAGAAAAGGTTTGACACTGACCGCTGCCAGACTTGTTTCTGCATCTGCAGAGATCATGTCCAGGACTTACCAGCTACCTGACAGCCCCTTAGGAGATGCTCTCACCATGCTACCAGGCATCCAGAAACCCTGGGCACAGGCAAACAATCCCCATGCTCTGAGCAGACTACAGCTCTTTGTTGGGGAAACAAAAACATCAGAGGAATCCTGGATGTATGGCAGTCCTGGTAAAGGAGATAGTAACCGAACAGGAACTTGCCATTTCTCTTGCTATATCTACTCTAGATCTTCCTTCACCCAACTGAAATCCAAGGGTGGCACAGTCAGTTTTCCCCATGTAAGTCAGTCCCATATGTGTGGTTGAGGTGGGGGGAAAGGACATGTCTGGACAAAAGCACCTGTACTGATGTCTAAAGAAGGGCCAGTCACAGAAAATAATTTTCCTAAAAAAGCTGAGATCAGCTACCAGTGATTTACAAGAAGTGGATTCCAGCGTTCAAATTGCAAAGCCACAAGCACATCACCTACAGAACCAACCTAAAAACATGCTAGGAACTATCTTAGGCCATTTAGCAGCATCCCTGGAGTAATGCTGCCTGTAGGTTACCTTGGCACTGAACTCTGGGCAAGGACTATCCACTCCCCACCTCCTCCATGCTTTAAGTAGCCTCCCCTTCCTTTCCTACACTACCCTAGTTTTTGGGGCCTTGCAGCAGCAAAAGCAGTTATTTCTCTCTTCAGTGTGTATTACATAGTGCTGTTTTACTGCCACCGCTCACACAGCAGTAGACACTGAAGGTAAAACAGGCGGGTACATGCAGATGTATCCTCTCCTCTGCCCAAGGTTAGCACTGCAGTAGGACTTGCCTTGCAGCACTCACCCACACCCTCCAGTTGTCAAGGGAAGTAAACAAAGC
>VZTV01128275.1:0-18749 GCA_013400875.1 Anhinga rufa
AAAAAAGATTTCCACACATGTCATTTCTTTGGGGCAGTGATTGTGAAAGTTGGATTTTTTTTTTTGATTCCATTGTCAGTGTGTGCAATAGGAATTAGACTTAGCCAGTCACTGGATACGTTTGTCTCATTGATCCATTCAGAAAAAAAAAAAATGTGGTGTTTGGTTTGGGGAGAGGGTGGGAGGGAGTATTTTGAGGGAGATTTTTTGTTCGTTTTGTTTTGGTTTTTGTTTGGGGTTTTTTTGTAACTTGAAGAATCTTCTTTTTGTTATGTTAAACTATATCAAATCATTCTATTATAGTGTTATTTAATATGTAAATTGTATTGCTATACATAAAATAAAGTATGGTTTTTGATGTATTTACAGACTTCTTCCTTATTTGCATCAAATACACATACTGAACAGATGCACGAGTCAGTATTTCATTGTCCCAGGCGTGCAGGAAGAATGATGAGATCCAAGGCCTGCTTTAATTAGGTCTCAAATTTCCAAGCAGTACTCGGCTGGGAGCTGTCTCTCAGTCACTGACAGCAGAGATCACCGTTCCTTTCGTAACTGTCTCCGACTATCGGAGCGCTGCCAGTAACCCCCTTCCCTCTCCACCGCTGGTCCTCCCCAGGCTGTTGTGACCCAGCAAAATCCCTTTTGCAAGCGGGATTGTCTCCATTCGGGATGGGACCTCAGAGCCTGAGCTTTATTGCCCGTCCTTGGATCTAACCCTGGTTTATCAGCAGATGTCAACAGGGGCTTCCAGCAAGCCACTGTCACCTGATTTGTGGTGATAACCTGCATCTACTCACTGCTCAACTAACCCTGGAGCAGTGGTAGAAAAAGCAAAAGTACTCCTCCCCCTCTCAGGCACACTGTGAGGGAGGGACAGATGTTCCAAATCCCAGAGATGAAGCAGCAGATATTCCCCATGGAGCACATTAGTAGTCACACCTCCCCGCTGCATCCGAGGCAAGAGCTGCCACTGAAACGGGCGCACGTTACGCCATCGATGCTCGGTGTTTGGCCACAAAACCTCCACAGCTCCGCATCCCGCCTCCCGTGCTGATTCTGCGCTGAGTGCATGAGTTACCTTATTTTTGTTGTTCTTGTGGGAAACCCGCCAAGGTTTGTGGACACATTCTCGTTCAGATTGCCGCCAGCAGAGAGCTGCGGAGGCACTCCTGCCTGCAGCGGGGGCACAGCAGCTGCCTGGGCTGACGGAGCCTTCAGGAGCCAGGCAGCACGCGGCCTCCGGAGCAGGACCTGCACATGGACAAACAGCGTTAACTGAAATCGCTTGTTGACGTAAAATTGCTGCTTAAAATCAATACACTCTACATCTGCCTTCTTTTGTGTTGCTGCATTCTCGCCTGTAAGGTCTACATTCTGGTTGACTGGGAGAAAGAGGGAGCCTGGGACACTAGTCACACTGGGTCTGTGGCTAGTGTGACACCGCAGTGCTCGCAGCAGAGCCCGCTGACTCCTGCGAAGCCCCTGGCCTCGTGTTGCGTGCCAGCCCGATGCCAGCCCGCAGGCAGGCTCCACCTGCCTTGCTGCTCTGGGATGGAACGCGGGAGGGCAGGGAGCTGCTTCCCTGCCTGCCAGGCCTGCCCTGGGGATGCCACAGCAGCAGGGAGAGCCCGCTGCCCTCGCATGGCTTTCAGGGCAGGGGCAGGCAGCTGGTGCTGGGCACCTGCGGGAGGCTCCTCTGCCCAGCTTGGCTGCCGTATCCCCACGGAGAAGACGGCAGCCCCTGCACGCACAGGTAGGTGGCACAGAAGCACGTAGTGCTTCGTAACAGCAGTATGAGAAAGCTGCTTAAACGCCACTTGTCTGGGAAGTGTCTGAAAGATGGAGCTGATGGGAAGCTGAACAGGAGTCAACACCACTTGCTGCAAGAGAAAGACGAACACAGGCCTGGCAGGTCTAACCTGGGGCCAGGTAAGGAAACCCTCCCACCCTACTCAGAGCAGGTTTAAAACTGTATCTTGAAGGGAAGGAGAACCACACAGGAAAAAAGTGAAACCCCCCTGAAGACAGGTCAAAGGAGAGCAACAGGAATGGTCAGTGATGTGGAAATGCTCAGAGCAAAGACAGGATGACTGGGAGAGTGTATTTTAACACACCACTCCTGAAGGAAGGGTGTAATCTCCCTACACCTTTGGTAGATATGACAAGAGATAGAGCTTGAACAGCCACGAGGAGGTAGGAGTTGGACAGTGGGAACATCACCTAGGATGCAACAAGGATTTGTCTGTAGCAGCTACAGAAATCGTGACAACCCAAGGCAGCCCCTTAAATGGAAAGCTGCATGTCCATTAGGTAGCGGCAGCTCTGAAGTGGAGCCCGCACCCTGCTGCTAGCCAGATCGCCATGGGCACGTACAACACACGGGGCAGAGCTCTCCGCGGGATACAGGGTGGCTGTTCGGCTCTAACTTAGCCTCGCCTTGAGTCGAGCTCAGCAGCCAAGTCTTGCAAATCTTGTCACTGTTCTGGCAGTGCAGCGTTTCAGTCCCTGGTCCTCCCAAGCCGTCGTGGTGAGCAGCGAAGGCGGGAGCGGAGGACAGGAGAAATGGCAAAGCCTTGGAGAAAGTGCTCGGATTCTGTGCTTGTGCTGGGGAAGGGGCCTCGCTGAGGCCTGTATCCAGCGGAAACGTAGCAAGTAGTTCACGAATACTTCGGCAACAAAGATGCGATTTACCAGCACTTCCCACTACTAACAATATGCCTGAATTAATTGGTGGTATCAGGAGATCCCAAGTTCTTCTGTAATAAATGGCTAATGAGTTTAGCCTTTAAGGCTTCCAGAGGCTGCTAGCAGCCGTGCTAAGCAGGCACAAATAATAGCAGCATTTTTATTAAATGGATTCAAATGCCAGGAGGTGTACTTTCAAGACCTTTTGCAACATAAAAATAATTTTGATCAATGGTTTGGTCCCAGTCCTATTACTTAGCCACTTCAAGCTCCACAAAGTGCTTCGTGCTCTGACGTGTCACCCCCACCTGCTGGCAGCTGCCTTATTGATCACTTGTGGTTTCTGTTTCCCCTTCGCTGCCAATCAATGTTTCTGATGTCTTTCTGACTTTGTAATGCTTTAAGAAGCAACACTTCACAAAGCAATCTCTCCTGACACTGTGTTCAATTAATCTGACAGTCACTGGGCTCGCTTTTCTTTTCTAAAGTTGTTATCTTCCTTATGTCTTGAAATCCTTGTTTAGGAGTTGACGCCTGCTTTGCTGGTGTTTTATGTTATGTTTTTGAATTTTGAAAGGATTCTGCATTTCGGTTCCATGTCTCTTATGGGAGCAGTTTCCAATAGTTCATATTTCACTGTCTCTGTGTCCATGAGCCATGCTTTTGTACAGCTCATCATTTCTGTCACTCCCAAACTCAAACCCTGTTGGTTGTATGTCCCGTATCACGGGATATTCTTGCACAATACCTAATTGTAAATACTTTGTTCCTACATCTGAGGAGCTGCTGAAAGTGAGAGTTTCTGAGTCAACATCAGAAGAAAGCCAGAAGGTACGTGTGTTTCGTCTTGGAAGGATAGCGTTACTGGCTGGAAGCCCAAGGCTTAATAGAAGGGAAGGTGGCACAACCCTCTGCCAGCTGTTTTGCTGGGTTTTTATGATCTATAATGATGCCCCATCTGAAAGCTGAGGGCCAGCAGGCCCTGACTGCACAGGCTCCTATATAACGTAGATGTTTTTCTGCACCTTTTAGGGTCTGTGGGTCTGTGGTCCATGGAGGGATGATGCCAGCAGCCAGGAGCGAACAGAGCACTAAAGCTTTTCCTACACATGAATCTAGCCTGGTATGGGTTTGAGACAGCTGATGGCTACTTTTGGTACTGCTCCATAAATGCTCTGGTCATAGGTGTCATATGTGTACAGGAGGTATTGTGCAGTGTCGTTAGCTGGTGTCACACTAGCCCTCAGAAGCCAGACCTGGGGGAAGGAGACACTAAGGCAACAGAGGAAACCTCCAAATAAAACCCAGTCACTGTAAGAAATTTAGTACAGATTCTTGAAAAATATTTCCACATACTAATAAACTGTGGCTCCTCAGCCATGCATCACACCGACCCACCGTCCCTCCCTGCACCACTGCCTGCCACATCTCCACGTGCTGTCGTGGGGCGTGTGACAGCTCCAGCAACCACTGGGGTGGAAATAGCAGTAACATCTGACCAGCCCACTTTCTACTGATTTACACTAACGTCACGCCGGGTAATCAGCAGGCTGTGTGCGGGACATAGACGAAGACTTGATAGTCTGCTAGAGTAAGAAATCAGCGTGCCCCCCAGTCACTTATGGTGGTCAGCGTGTTCTCATCCATTGGCCGAGGTGCTTCCTTCACACAGACCTTTAGTGAGGCAGGAAATACTGGTGACAAGAACAATTGCCATGAATTTTGTAGAATGAGACTTAAGGGAGAGAGAACTCTATTTCAAATAATATCCATTTGGCACGTGGCACAGCAAGTTCTGTAGTTCAGCACCAGAGCTCCGAGATGCTGCATGCCCCTTCTTTCTGCGAGAGGGCAAGACTGCAATCCTCTTCAGTTCCTTGCCGAGAAGGAAAAGCGAGGGGAGAGCTGACGAGCTTGATTGCAGGATAAAAATGAGATCTTTAGCGTTCTCTCAGCGAATGCATGGGAGGAAAATGATGATCTCTTAAAGAAAGCCTGGCTGTTTTCTCTCTGCAAAGAGGTTCCTACGTGGTGCACAAGAGGGATGGAATGGGGATGTCCTGCATGTACTAGATAAATGAGCAATTTTCTGTAACAAGGTGCTTATCAGGTTTCATCAGCAGACGATCAAGAAGAATAGGAAACCATAGAAAAAGAGTGAATTGAGGCCTTCATTACATGCAGCCTGATGGGACCATCAGCACCACACAGCTTTGCCCTCCAGGATTTTTTCCTAACAGGCTCAAATCATTATCTTTAACAGTCTCAGTCTCAGTGTCAGAACTGTTGGACAAACTCTGAGTCCCATCATCAGATGAACATTCTGATTCTAAGCTGTGGTTGTAATTTAAAATATTATTTAATGTCATTCAAATTAAATATCATTTAATGCATGATATTGCAAATTAAAATTTTTAGAGAACGTCCGGCATGTTCAAATACCATGGGTGTGACTGTGACCAAAACAATATGCTGGCTACTGTAGCTGTTATATAGCAAGCTGTATAAAAATAGGTGATACAGAATAAAAGGGTTAAGCTATTTAACACTTTATTTAATTAGGCTTAGAAAGGTTATCACACTTTGCAACTAGCAAAGAATGTCCTTAGTTCTGCTTAATACTAGCCTTCAAGCTGAAAAACACCATTAGTAGGGTGGAAATATCATAACAACTCTTAAAAGTTCAGTAACTTAGGTTGTGAAAGGCTCTGCCTTCTGAATTTTAGTGCTTTAAATAAGCTTCCTTATTACTTAAATCCAATTTTCTAGATAGCCTCTTACTTTGAGCCTCTTAGACATATGTTATGCCTTTGCCTGAAAGTCTCCCAGTGACCTGTAAATTGATTGCAGTCTGTGAAATTGGCCATAAGTAAATCTTTGCTCTTTTTTTTTTCCCCTATTTTCTTTTTCTGAAATAAAAAGGATGCAGGTGGCTTGTCTATCAGGTTATAGCTCCCGTACACACTTTGGAAATGCTATTGACCTCCTAGCAATGATGTAGCTCCTGAAATCTGCAGCAGAAGGCTCACATTATGAAGCTAAGATGACTGCGTGCGTTGATAATGCCACTATGTAACAAGAAACTTAAATTCTTCTTAGTCTTTGTTCTTTGTCATCACAAGTACATCTGCAACAGCAGGGTTTTATTCATCTGATAGGTTTACATATGTGATATGATATAATGTATCTACATAATACATATTATGTGAACTTACATCACACAGCATTACATCTCGTGTAATGCTGTGTAATGTATTTGGAAAGCAGGAGGCCCACCACAAACATACCTAATTGGTTTCATGCAGGCCATCAGTTGAAAGAGTTTTACAGCATTTGTTTATCTCATTATTTGTGTTTACAATTCACATGTGTTAAAAAATGGCCTGTATCTTTCTTGCATCATAACAACCCCGCGACAGCAGAGTGCCACAGCCAGCTCTCACGTCATTGTATCTTCATAACAGTCACCCAGCGAACTGGGAGAACATTTTATGACTGTGTAGGAAGAATAACTGATTCAATCTAACCTGGTCAGATGAGCAGAGCCCTGTCACAACACAGTTTTCTCTATCTGCCAAAATCTTCCTCCTAATTCCCCAGCTTGAGTCATGGGCGCCTGATCAGCCAGGGCTCGGCACCTTCCAGTCCCCAGCGAAGATCAATGACTGGTCTCTGATTCATCAGCTTTAATAGTTTCTGAAACACATTGTTGTGCTGGTATCCACAGGAATCGGGAAGATGAAGTATGTAACTGCCAAAAAAAATATATTAAGCTGGAGTTTGTCACGTAAAAGGTATGACAAAAAGAAAAGGAGTAAGTTCCAAAATGACAAGTGAAAAGAACACGGTGATTTAATATAAATGGCATAAAGTTGTTCAAATTACACCAAAGTTCGCAAATAAGGCATATTAGTAGCACCCCTCCCGCTGCCACTTTTTATGCCCTTATTTCTTTCAGATGATCCCTGTTTTTATGCTCCTGCTGCTGCATGTAACTGGGAGGAAGACTATGTTCCACTATATGATAAAGCTAATTTTGCAAATGATCACAAAGTCACAGGCACGTGGCACAAAATGTTGACCCTGTCCAAAGCCCTCCTGGTGGCTTCCAGTTTGTTCAAAAATTTGTTTGGGGGCAGCTGAATCCCCACAGACTTTACACCAGATGACAAAAGTCTGTTCTCTCACAGCTGGCATAAAACCCACCGCTTTGGGTGCTTTCACCAGATATTTGTTATTAACAGGCACTTAATCACTTAATCGCATCACACAATGATGAACAGCCCTGAGCAGGGCTGATGTCTTCCTGAGCACGCAGCCACCCCTGCCCAAATTTTCTGCCTGAATCATCTCTCACCCTCTTTTCTTCCTCAGACTATACAGTGGTCCCTTTCCAAAACAGAGAGCAAAGTCCCATTATGTTATTTCCTTCTTAGTAAGTCCAAAAAGCATGTCCCAAAAAGGTAATATTAACTTTGGGAATTGGAGTCCTTGCCTTTGGAGCTCTTATTCCACACTCTGCCTGCACTTATAGAGACTTCAATCTTTATTGATTTTCCTGTGCCACCTCTCAGCATCCTTCCTAGGCATCATGATGCATTAACTTTCCATATAACGAATATTCCTCTTAGGTTCTGTACTCTGAAATACACCCATCTCTCAATGAGATTTTAACACCCTGCATTGCTGATTTTCAGCTGCATGCCATAGCCCTTGTTTTTCATAGGCTGGGAACACAAGAAGGGCCCTCTAGATCCAGAGGTCTTGCTTTTAACACAATCACTGTTGTACTGGGGGGCGGGGGGAGAGCCTTTATATTTTTAGACTAGTTCCAACAAAGTTATTTAAGCTATTTTCCATCTTGCAAGAAAGCTACCTGATGATGATATTGTTCCTGCCTTTTAAACTAATTTTATTTCAATATGGTACATTTGCAGTCATCATAATCCTATTGTTGCATGTTATTCCCAGCATAATGACCGAAAATGCTATTGCTTGGGGGAAGGGGCTTATTCTGGCTTTTGTGGGTTCAGGTTTTTTCTGTTTAATTTTATCTACTGCTATAATATCAGAAGATAAGCCAATTTATTCCCTAAAATCCTTCCTATCCATTCCTTTGTTGACTTCAGTTTCCAGTGAAGGATACGATGTACTTTTGCAAAGCAAGATGAAGAAAGACCTACAGTTATTCCGCTAAAGGTAGGCTGCATCCGCACTGCTAAGTGTTTGTCCCAGCCATAGTGCAGGGCAGGGAGCATCCTTGCAATTCAGCTTCTCATAGGAGATGAGAATATATATACAGCTGTAAAGCTATACAGTCAGCTCCTCCACGCTGGGTTTGGAAAACAGTGGCACTAAGTCCATAGCCTTGCTAGGGCGGCACCTCCACAGCACCGGGGACATCCATAGTCTTCCTGAGCTGCAGACCTCCAGATAAAAGAATTCCAGATATTTTATTTTTACTCTTAACTTCCTGCTGGATTTCAAAAATTAATTTTCAACTTCTGTAAAGTGGATGATGATCGGTTTCACACCATGTCATTACAACTACTCTAGCTTAGATCCTGCTTTCCCAAAAACATTATTTTGAGTCCCAGACTTGAGGGAATTTAGAAAGTAATGAGCTTCAGGAGAGTGGAATTTTAGCCTTCATGCAATTACGATTTTTGTGTTAAGCACACAGTCTTTCTCAGATGCCTGCGTGAACCTGAGATCCAAGGTGGGTATGAGGCACTTACTGCCCCGTTAGGTAGCCAGCTCTCCACCTGCAGTTAGGGGATACGATTGGATTGGTACGGAATAGTTGTTGCAGGGGGTGATTTCCAGAGGATGGCATTTCTATGTAACCCAACGTACCTGCACAGCTGTTCTATGCACTGCTGTAACAAACCAGGTTTTTTTCATGAAACCATTATTGCCTCTGCCAGGCTCAAAGCCTGAGCTTCCTAATGGTGCAACAATAGAAGAAAAATAAATTTCTCTTCCTCCTCACACCTGAGTTCTAGGTGACACATTTCCTATTTACAGAAGGATCTTGTCAAGCATAAGCAAGCGTTGAAAGACAAAATAGTATTAGAAAAGCGATCTCATATTACATGCCCATTACTGCCATGTTTTGTATTAAACTTCTTTTCATAATAGTTAGGAAGAATTAATAGATATTTTCACAAATAGGACTCAATTGTTATAGGTGATTACAGAGTTCAGCAGGTTGATTATTATTGCAGTAGAGCATTATCTGCTGATGAGCTTGTAACCCATGTTATTCCTATCTGTTAGGTGCTCATATTATCTATTAATAATTTATAAACTAACCTCATTATAAGGTTGTAGTACAGACTGTGACAGATTACAGCACCAACAGGCAGTACTCAAGCACTAAGAAGTTTCTCTGTGCAGCTAATCCCAGCTTCATTATGCGTTCCTCATTTAGATTTTATCACACGCTGTTGATATTCTGGAGGGCTCCACTTCTTCCTAGGACGTGGTTATCAATAATCCATGTACTGCATTTCCCCACATGGCAACTGATGTCTGTAGCAGAAGCTTAGCCCTTGCCGTTGTATTGAGATAGACAGATTTGGGAACAAGACCAAGAGTTTGCTAACAGTCTTCAGAGTCAGCAGAGCTCTGTGCAGGTTTGTGGGTCTGAGTGCAGCCATGAGGCCACAGCGATGGCCAGCTTTGCTCTATCCCCATCTTTGAGCTGGTACCTTCAATCCTCCTTTCACAGGAGTTCTGTGTAGTACCTGAAGATACAGCTCCACCAGTACACTAAGCCATGCTTCCCATCCACATCAGCCATGCTTAATAGATTTATTTCACTAAAATGGCCACAAAATAAAGTACCAAACCTGCAATCAGAAGCACTTGCTGTAAAATGGCTGCATAAATTGCCAGAGAAGGACTGGGAGTGGTTCTTTTACTGATTTGTACATACAGAAGATGGAAAGCTTGGGGAAAAAAAAAGTTGTTTATGCTCAAGTTTTTCATTTTTCACAACAGTCACTTTCCATTGCTATCTAAATAGCAAGCCAAGGAGCCAAGGGTTTGTTTTTTTTTACAAAATCCTCTTTACTTGAATGTTTTTGCCAGTTGTCCATCACAAGGTGGAATGCAAACACTGACAACCATGAGCGCTCAGCTGCAGTATCTGACTTTGTGAAAATTAATAGCAAAGCTGGAAAGAGTAGGTTGTTCACAAAAAGAGGAGCATAGTCTTCATGGTGCACACATGCTTGTTAAAATCCATTTTTCTGAATTCATGACAGCACACCTTTCCTCGGAGCCCCTTCAGGCAGGAGACAATCTCAGGACATCCAGGAAGAGCAGCTGGTCTGGGCAGATTCTCAAGGCAAAATCTGGGCTTTACTGAAGCCACTGGCAAAGTTCATTTTGACTTTAGTGGAGCCAAGATTTTGCTGTCACCTTATCACTAAATCTCTTGGCTTTCAACATTACTGCATATTTTCCTGAGCAATTTTAGACATATCTATTTCAGTCTTCTGACAAAGATATTTATGATGAATAGTAATTATTCTGTTGTAGTGGTATCCTGGGACCTCAGCTGTGGACCCATGTGCATCATCAGTAGCAGTGTGTGGATGCATAATAAAGAGACAGGTTTGCTCTTTATTTATGTATGCTGCTCTTTACCTTATCCTCAGACATTTACGCAAAAGAGTTTAAACAGAGGAGGAAACATGAAGCTGTGGATATGACCTCTGGTTCAGGATGTCCCTAGTCTACAGACTGTCAGTGCCTGGTAAGAATTAACATCGGTTGCTCTTCATCACTTTCCCTGGATATCCTCTACCGTCCCTTCTTAGAAACAGGATACAATATGAATATTCCTACACTCTCAGTAACACAGATCTTTCTGCCTGTGTTATATTGGGAAGAGCTGTCTGGAACATCGATGGTGTCACAGCAAACAGATCTAAATCCTGCACCCTGACTGCAAATGGCTGGTTCTTTCTGAAGCACTTCTCTGATGCGTGCCTTATTTTTCCATAACTACAAATGGGGCTTTATAGAACATTTTGACAGTTTAAAAAGAATGATGCCATTTCTAACTTAGTGTTTCCACTGAGATTAATCTGATTTTCAGACGTATTTTGGCCCAGAAAGTAGCTAGTAATCTAACTGCCTTTTAAAAATTTTACTCAAAGTAAACAATTTTCCCAATTTATTATAAATATCAATCTTGTGGCTGTGAGATCTTTCATCGTGTCTCTTTCTCCTCACCCCATATCATGCTGAGTCATTTTCTAAAACTAATCCAATTGCTTTTCTATAAGCAAGTGAATGAATGCAGACTACACCAGGAAGATGATGAGAAGGAAGGCATACATTATCGTAACTTCCCAGCCTTCCAAGGGGTTGTATTTCCTCATAGTCTTGCAAGCATATGCAATGAGACCAAACAAATGAACAAAACCTCTCAGTAAATTACAGGGGAAAAGAAAACCTCCTTTTTTCTCAGAACTTGTGTGGGCTTTGCAAACACACAGTTTGTTAGAAGATAACTCCTTATACAGGGTTACTTATCAGGCTGAGACAGGAGCACTTGGGTTCTGCGGTAGAAGCACCTCAGCTTGGAAGAACAGGGCAGGGGTCAAAACAAGGTGGAAAGCACATCCCTAGATGGCTGTTTCCTTTCTGCTCTGCTCTAAACACTAGCAATTAATGCTCTCTTAGCTGAGAGGAGCAAATTCTGCAGTAGCTGCTGGTTCCAGCGCATGGTGAAAGCTGCTCCTGACACTGCCGCACAGCCTGGGGTCACACACACAGCTCCGCAGACTCCCACAGAGGAATAGGGATTGCCTGGCCGGAGGCTGCTCAAGTTGTGGTCCCAAGTACATCCTGCTGCACATTGCACTGGTGGCTGTTAGCCTTTAAGGCTTCCCTTGGTATTATGCAGAGCACAAAAAAGGATGCAGATCAAGAGCAATACGTTGCTTTTCCCACACACACAGACACTAGTGTGAGATGGTGTGGAATGACACAGTGGATCACCAGCTGCAGCTTCTGGTCAGCACGGGTAGTGGGTATTGGCGTGGGTATCCGCTTTGGTGTGTGTGCTCCTCTCCACTCCTGCCACCCCACTGGCTATGACTGAAGGCACATGGAAAAGAGCAGTTAGCTGAAGAGCCAAAAGCAATGGAGTAGAGCTGAAGTCCTTTAAAATGTCTCTTTGCTGATTCACTTTGGTTCTCTCCCACAGTGCATCTCTAAAGAGACTCAGTGACTGAATAGTTCCTGACTTGTATAATTCCAGCTTTACTGTCCCAAATGAACTGGCTCTTTTTTTTTTTTTTAATAGTTCCATTTTAGAATGAATTCCTATAGTTTCTTTTCTTCATCTGGTCTCTGATTTTAAATGAATGTTACTGCTAATTCTATGCTATATCTACAGCAGGAGATGTGCCCCAGAAATTACTCCTCTAGTGTCCAGAAGTGATTGGTAAATAATACTCGGGTTATATTGAAAATGATCCTTTACTGCCAGAGATTACTTTTTTTGGGAGGTACCTTCAGCACCTTGTGGTGATATACCTTGCTACCTTCAGCACACTGCGTGCGATTAAGGCCATGGATCCCAACAATGCTTTCATGACCTTTCCTACAGGTAACACCCACAGTCTCTCATACGTGAACAGACTAATAACCATTTCTTCACCTGGCTATGCGTCTTCTAGTGCAGAGGCAACAGTCCCTTCTCAGAGCCTGTAACAGTCTAAGCAATTCAAAGTATATGAAAGTTATGAACAACGTTTTTAAAATAGAACTGGGGAAGCATAATTTTAATCAGCCCTGTTTGTTATTCCAGTTGGCACAATGTGTAAAAAGGTATCACAAATTATTTTGAGAGATTAGCCAATTACAGAGAGCCATTTCCAGAGAGGAAATTTAGGGCATCTCACTAACGGCTTGATTTATACAGCAGTCCATATTTTAGCAACAGATCGTTTGATTCCTTATATAAACTGGTTTCATTTCACTTGCTTTAAATGCAGAAAAACTGTAAGCAGATAAGCAGCTCTATGAATAACAGAACCAAAGAGACCGGTTTCCTATGGATTTGAGTTGGTAGGAAAAAATCCTACACGTACCCTCCGACATCTAGCAAGTGGTAAGCTCGCCTCATAGCCTTTCTACTTCTCTGAATAGCCATCTGTTTTCATGAAACTTTTAGAACTGCAATGTCTTTGGGACCAGTAACCTTGGTGTTGAATTTGGCTGCAAGTGGTCAACTTCAGAAATTACTGAAAAAAGAGACATGAAAGATGGGTACATGCATGCGTGCACAGAGACATACACACACGCACAGAGCATGACTGCATAAGCCTCATTTAATTAGAAAAATATGCTCTTTAAAAAACTGATATAAACTGTTGTAACTCTACAGCTTTTGCCAGAGTCATGACCATTTTCAGAAACTGAAGAGCTAACCGTCAGCTGATATCCTTCTGTGATATGGTTTAATGAAGAAAATAAATGATACTCCCTAAGGAAAGTAATTTTCTCATTCCTTGGAATGTATTTATTTTCTTTTATTTCTTACTGAACTTACTGTTTCATCTTTCCAAATAAAGTGTCCTTTACTATCTTATCGCTAAGCCGAAACATAAATGACAGAAAAACAAGCGTTGACCCTTTTCACGTCAATGGCAGCGCTGACATTTTTACCCAGTTATTTTAAAGCCTGGACTCTATAGTGCCGTCTGTAACTATGATCACAAGTACAAGCCCTGTTCAGTAAAGCCAAAGACAGTCAATTGGGCAAGAAAATCCGAGAATGTTGTAAGAACTTGCTGTTATTTTAATATTTTAAACTGGCAGCATTTGAAAACCAACTTGAAAGCTAAAATTTAAATTCACCTGCCTTTCTGTGCCTTAGGCTATGAAATAGGTTCAGACAAACAGCCAACTACAAATAACGTCATGTAGGACTTGGTAATCTAAAGCTCATAGTGAGATCACAGGAAATAGCAGTTTACATTAGGAAGCCTACGCAGACAGAAAGATCTTGACAACATGGAGATATTTTGTTAAAAACATTCTCCTTCCAATGCCTGAATGGTGTGGCAACACTCTACACACCTACATAGCATTGGTGTCAACTGCAAGCAGGCTGCCTTGGCAGGCACAGCCAAGCAGACTGCAGAAGTTCTGCATTACGTGGTTTATTGCCTATTTCCCTCTGCAATGCTATTCATAGCCAGAGGCAGAGAGCAGCAGGTGACTTGGAGCTTTAATTTCCAAGTTTGCTCTCAAAGATGACTAGCAGCTGATTACAATATTGACGCTGGTGATGGGATTCTGCAGTTTCACCAGCACTGCTTGGCAGAACATGGCTGCTACGAAAGACCTGCCATTGGAAAGGCTCTGCGAGTCAGGCTTCCCTCTGAAGGTGATGCAGAAAGCCATGCCTCAGACTCCCAGTCACAAACTGAAGAAGGTCTGCGTTAACATGAATCCATTTTTTTGCTCTCCCTCCTCCTCTACTCTTTCTGGGAGGCTGTCCTAGAAGTTCACTTGTCTGATGCTTAAGCACTTTCCTCAGACTTCTTTGTTCCAGAAAAGACTTATTCCTTACAACCATTTGTCCTTCTGCTAGCTCTATCCTTTTGCTTAAAAAGCTTTTTTTCTCTGATGTTAACACTGCTCACGTACTAGTAGAAAACAATCAGATACTCTTCCTGCTTTTGTTTTGATAAATAAGCCAAGCACTTTAATCTCTTCTCACAAAACTATCTCCCTCCACTATCTTGATCATCCTAAAAGCTTTTTCTATACCTCTTTGTTTTTCTTGAACTCAGGTGACCAGAAACACACCATAACCACCACAGCTGGTCAAATAAGCAGAATGACCCATAAGGGGCTTGCAAGGAGCTCAGCTCAACAATTCTCTCAAAAGGGAAGAGGGGTGAGGTAGTCCATCTTTTCCTCTATTTGCTGATTATGGGTAAGCCTGAGAAGAGGGTTTAAATTGAAGGATGGAGTATGTGCTGTGATTTGGGATTAGTGCAGATTATTTGTGTCCCTTGGAAGTGTTCATTAATTACGCTTTTGCGTTACTTAGATAACCCTTGACTCTCTCTGCTTCCCATTCATCCATACAAAGCAAATATGATGCATTGCTATTTATTCTTTACATAGTGTTATAAAGCAAAGTTGATACATTCTATGACACAGGGCTTGAGATATTTCGATTCTGTTTGCTTTTCTTAGATTTATGTGATCATGTTGCTTGCCTCTCTGCTTTTAGTATGGTTATTAATGTTCTAGAGGTTTTGTTACATCCTGTTTACATTCACTCATTCAAACTTTAATACATAAAATTGTCTCTCTGAAGAGAATTGTTTATCAAAACAATATTTGGTGTTTCTAAAATATGTTAGTCTGACCTGAAAAAAAAAAATTCTAACCAAAACCAAGAACCAAATTTCATAGAAGCAAAATAGAGGAAAGAGATTAGGCAAAAAAGATATTTGCATGCCTTTAAAATCTGCTATAAAAGCTGCTTCTGAGGGTCTTCATTTCTGGTTACCTAACAAGATGCCATTAGACACTTTTTTTTTTAGCAGTGCTAAAGGCACCGCTCAAGATGATTTAAATTGCAGTTCTGAGCACTCAGCTACTCTGAAAATCAGGCCCTATATGGGTCAAGTTGGTCATTTCCTCTGAATGAACACTTAAGAAAACATTGGCTTTAAGCGAGTTGGTTCAGACTGTGAATCCACCCTGGCAGAGATGGGAACAGACCTCGGGTTTTCTGACTGACTGATCAAATGACTCGACTGTGCTATCACCAAGAAAGAGAGTTTAAAGAATGACTCTGAAAGGTTATTTTCACTGAATTGCTGAGTACATAAAATGTGTTGAAAGAAAGGGTAAAACTTCTTGAAAGGGTTTAGAAATGGTTATATTTATAATCTATTGTGGTAGGATTTTCAAGTCCAGTGTTCAGTGAAGCTAGACTGACAAATTTATTATAGTTATAAGGCTGAGAAACCTATTAGAAGAAATATAATAGAAGGTACATTTTTGTGAAGCTTTAATAGGAACTGAAACAATTCAACAAAAGACTAAATTTGGTAAGGGGGGAGAAGTCATTTATTAAATCTTTCTAAAAAGATTGACTGACCTTTCTTTAAAAAGAGTTGGTGTTTTGTAAAAAATGAAAAGCTCAACCTTCCTAACAACAACTGAGTAAAAGGGTTTATTAGAAGTTGGCTTCTTGTGCAAGTTCAGTTATTTTTATTGTCAATAAATGCTGGTGTTATGCAATAAGAGAAGCATTGCTGCCTCTCTAATTTCTCTCAGGGATTGAAGAAACTCATAATAAAAGCATTCAAAATCTAAACTGAAATAAAAAATAGAACACTCCCGCTCAGGTTTATATGGCAAAAACCAGAGACAGAAACTATGGGCTGAGAATTCAGCTCATAAGGAAACTGTGCCAGAACTGTGAAGGTGGTGTTATTTCTTCTACCTCTGCTTACAGTAAAAGTCAAGCTATTAATATCAGGCATCTTGACAGTCACATAAATGCATATATTAAAATTCAGAGTACTTTTTGCTTCTGCAGATGTATCATCCTTACAGAATAAGACAATTTAATGGAAGACCAGATGGCAATAGCATTACTTACTTACAAGGGATAAAAGTTACAGGCTGACTTGCACACTCAGTGCAAACGGACTAACACTGAAGATGGTGTCTACCATCACCCCAGAGCAAGGGCGGACGCAAAGTTAAATAGTCCAGTCTGCTCAAAGCAGTGTGGGAAAGCAGTTGGAAGACTGTTTAAATAACCAGCAGTGCCCGCATGTGGTTGGATCCACGTGAACATTAGCAGGCACTGCCTTGCTTCTCAGTAAACTTGCTACGGTTTCGAACCAGAACCTCAAATCAGGCCAGAGCTGATAGGCTTTCTGTCTGCGTAGCAGGCAAGATCAGTCTCAGGGTAGGCCAGTGAACCCCCACTAGGGCATGCTAGACATAAGCTGTGGTTGGTTTTGAAGCAGATGATCAGACACTGACCAGGTACAGAATTATTGGCACTGATCTGAGGAAGCCAGCTTCTCAAAGCTCCCTACACAGCCCAGAGGGAAGGACACCTCTGGTCCTTCAGAGCAACTCCAGATGCTCAGCCTCATGCTCTGCATCACTGTCAAGGAGAGCTTGTCTCTCTGCAGTGATTAGGGAGGGAGCCTAGGAAAATCAGCCTTCTCATGTATAAATCATCGGGTGTGACTCCCTCACTTAAGAGCCAAAAGGTGTATTTCTGTCCCTCTCGTTCACATGCATCCTCTTGTTGCTCTCAGGAGGAGTACGCTCTCTGCGCGCAAGGGAAGAAAGATGAAGTCTGCACGGGTAAGTGAAGTGCCGCTTGTAAGATCAAAGCTAAGCATCCCCATTCGACACACTTCAAACAGGAACTGCGAATGGTGGTTCTCCAAGTGTTTGTTTTTGTTGGGTTTCCTGTGCTCAGCTTAGGGAAAACAGACAACAGGAGCTGTTTGAAATAAAGCTGTGATTTACTATCCTAACATGCTGAGAAGCAATTAGATTCAAGCTAATTACTGTAAATAGTTTTTATAATTACTTGTGAAACATTCTACTACCTGTACTTCTGTTAAAGTCAATCAAGGCCTGTAGATTTTTTTTTTTTTAAGAGAAGGCTTAATGTTATTACTCAAGGGCCAAATGATTTTCTTGAAATCTTCAAAAAGAAGTAGCTATGCCATAGAAACTACTGATGGAAAGCACCTGTTAGGGCATGTATGCCCTTGACGATACTGAATGGGTGCATCAGTAAACTGCCTCAGGTATTGTCTAGGCTAGTTTATATTTCACAGCTACATCTACTACTACCTGGAAAGACTGTTTCAGAACCTAAAAGGTTCCTTCACAAAAGAAAAAAAAATCAAATAATTCACGGCTGAATACTGATTTTCTTAGCTTTGTCCTATTTATCAGGTTTTTACACCTACTTGAAGCATTAAGAAAATATTCTCTTCCTCATGTCCTACCACAACCATTACTTTTCTCTTTGCCGTTGGACAGAGTTTGGCCTGGCCTGATCCACAGCTTTATACCGCACGTCCACAGGCAGGCAAACCAGTTGGAGTTCTACCACCTCCGTGCCCTCGCGCTCACAGCTGTTGGTTCTTCCTCTTCCCACAGGTCTTCCAACTCCTGCTCTGACTTGACCCAACTGTCTCTAGTTTGGACAACTACTTTTGCACTGGCTGACGGGTGCTGAGCCCATCCTGGTCTGTCGTTTGGGTTGTGGTTCACCTGATGTCTGGGGGCAATTCCAACCAGCACGCACAGGTTGTTCACATTAGTTTGTCTAAGCACACAGTGGCACTTCTTCAACAAAGTGTGACTTCCACACGTGGACCAGTCCTTCCCACACCAAATACTCATCTTTAGCTGCCAAATAACAACATGCAAATACAGGAACGTATTGTTGGGTTGTCCTACGTTTATGAGCTTCATCTCAGCTCTTATCTTACTATTTGTAACCCTGAGTAGGGAACGGTAAGGGACCTGCCAACGGTAAGGCTGAGAGCAACTCCCTGAATGCTGGAACGTGAGGGGGAAGAGGAACTGGAAGTCCATTTTTGCACTTTCTAGGGTTGATGCTCTATTAGCTTGCCTCTGAGCCAGGAGGACGTTTCCTTGCATGCGTTTGCCTTTTCAGCTTGTTGTCACTTAAAGCAGCTGCGCCCAGGGCTGGTGCAGCTGACTGAAGTGCCGCCGACCGCTTCGGCACTTGATAGGAAAGACTGCCAGCACCCAGGGTGATGGCCATGAGCTGCTCTGATGGGATCTCATAGCTCTTAGACTGTCCTGTAGGCCTGGTGTATTTTACCAATGGGATCACTTAAGAAATGTTTATGAACAGATAGACTTTGGGCCTCCCAGTGGATATTAAGCTACCATAGCAATAGAGGTGTATCTCCAAAAGGCAAGTAAAGAAAGAAGAGGAAAGAAAAACAATTAGGAAAAAACTGAAATATAGGCATTTTTTAAAAAAA
>VZTV01128301.1:0-13599 GCA_013400875.1 Anhinga rufa
ATCCCAGCTGAAAACAGGACAATAGGAAGAATAATGAAGCCCAAGTGAGGTATTATTTATGCTGAGAAATGGCTGGGCATGTAAGTATGTTGGTGCTGAGGGACCATACTTGTAGCAGATTAAAATGTATTATGTATAGTTAGGATTATAGTTAAGGCTGGTTTAGGGTTGCCACTTTTGAAATAAAAATGGCGTGTTAGCCACATGGCCACTGCGTGTGCTCTGTATCTGTGTATTGGCTTTAAGAGCAGTGGACAAATCTGTAACACCCCAGCTCGCTGCTGGCAACCTTGTGCCGGGGCCATGAAATGAATTACTTGCCTCACCTCAGCAAGCCAGGTCTCACGCTACCCCTTCCTCCAGGGTTTGCATATTCTGGTGAAATTCAGCATGTGTTTCATGATGATGGTGCTATTTGTCTTCTTTCAAACCATCATTGTTCAGAAAAAATATTGCTGCTATCACCGTCCCCAGCCTTGGTTTGCAAATGAACCAAAGTTTCACTGAAATTGATGGTGCTGCGCTGGTTTGTGCTAGCCAGTGCTCTGCAGCAGTGAAGGTATGGGAATTTTAAAATTCTCAGGAAAGGAAAATTGAGTCAGATGTCTCCCGTGTTGTTAATACTGTCTGACCTTTTTTGCTGTGCTTCCTCCTGAGGGTGATTTTGCATGTGAGCACTTCAGGGAAGGGGAGAGGAAGGAAGTATCCTTAATGGGCTCTTTTGTGAAATAAGGTGGATTAGGTGACTGGGGTTTTTTTGCTGTAGAAGACTAGATTTAACACCGCTGACAATATTCTTTTAAAGTGTTTAGCCCTCCCTTAAACTGTTAATTTGGCTTAGAAAGGATTAAAAGGTAGGAATCAATTTATACCTTTTTTCCTTTCCCTCAGCATGGCCTAAATCCTGGGTCAGGCTTTTTCTGTAACCCTGAGAGTGCTAAAAGCTCTCTTCCTATCTTTTAAAACAAATGCAGCCACAGGGTGTCAGTAGCGGAGTGATAGGAAAACTGCCAGCTATTGTGAGACATGAGTTAACGTAGTAAGAGCTGGCAAAGCTGTCCTCTCACATGCAGGACACTGGCAAAAGCAAAAGCACACCTGGCTATGGCACATACTGGTGCACAGCTGCCTCTTGGGATGAAAGGGGTTACCTTTTGGGAGAGTTGCCTCTGGGTCGTAGTCCTTATACCTGAGTGAGAGTTCTGCTTGTTTAAGGTTAAATCTTACCTTTCCACTTACACTGAATGGTATATTTTTCTGTAAGGCAACGTGCCTGAAATCAGTGTAGATGCATGTAGTCTGTGAGGTACAAGTCTCCGTAGATGGGAATGAGGAATAATTTTTTATTGGCAGGGTTTGACTGAAAATGTTTTGTCTCTAGTGCTTCTGACATAACATCCCAGGTCAGGCTGGACGGGGCTCTGAGCAACCTGCTCTAGCTGGGGATGTCCCTGCTCACTGCAGGGGGGTTGGACTGGATGGCCTCTAAAGGTCCCTTCCAACCCAAACCATTCTATGATAGGTTAGTCCCAAAACACCACACAGTTGGGCTACCAAAATGTTGGGAATCAAGAAGAGATGGGCTCTGGGTTCTAATGTAAAGATGTAGTCTTTGTAACACCAGATGCCATTTAAACAGTCTATGTGTCAGTCATTTTATGTAAGTATAACAGCACTTTTCCTGTCTTACAGGGATGCTGAAAGAGGCCCACGTATGCACCCACTACCAGTGGCTTGTTAACAATGTCTTTGGCCTGCAGTGCCTGATAGAAGGGCATGGCTCTTGTGGGGTAAATAATCAGTGGTGGGACAGTGGTGTGAAGGGGACAGGGCTGTAACAGAGGTGCCTACAGGGTCTTCAGGAGGAGGAGGACAGGCATGGAGGCCCTGTGGTTACAGAAGGGCAAGGCTCTGCATGTAAATCAGCATTTCAGTCTTTCATGACGGTTTTAATTTGGACCCTGTGAGGCTGAACATGTGAGGTGCTCAGAAGTGGGAAGGGCCTTATTGCCAGTGTTTGGCTCTGCTTGCTCTCTTGGCAGCCAGAAGCCATGTCCCTCCTCTCCTTCCGTTCTTCCCTCCCTCCTTTCTTCACACAGTCATAGAATGGTTGAGGTCAGAAGGGACCTCTGGAGCTCAGCTGGTTCAACCCCTGCTCAAGCAGGGCCACCTCGAGCAGGCTGCCCAGGGCTGTGTCCAGTCAGGTTTTCGATATCACCAAGGATGGAGACCCCAGAGCCTCCCCAGGCAGCCTTATCTTGCCTCCTGCCCTCCTTCCCCAGCCTCTGAGCACTCCTTGCTTCAGTCAGTAGGTGTCAGCGAGCACCAGCTAATGCTCCCAGGGCCACCAGCCTCTCTGCCTCCCGGACGTCCTGAGGGGAGAAAACCCTAGTGAAATCCAGAGGAAATATATGGCAAAAAGATGAGCAGAGGAGGGAGTGCAAGGACAGTAATGTGACAGGGAGATGAAGCGTTTGAGGAATTTCTCCTTGGCGAGTCACAGTAACCTCATCGACACTGGCTGTGTGCCACGGAAAGCTGCGGGAGGGAGTTTTGTGACTGGTAAAAACATACTGAGCTCCTAAATTTTTTTGTACTATAGACAAGCCCCCCTCCCAGGTGTTTTAGACAAATTCACCCCATCCTGATGATGCAGTTTTGTCTCGAGCAGATGGCTTCATCTCATGGGCCATGGTTTGCCTGTCTGTAAAATGAAGCTGGTAATAATCACCCACTGGTGTCCCAGGGCTATGAGTTACTTGTTTCACACCTGACTCAAGCAATTAAAATGTGGTGGGAATGGAGATATTATGCCCTGGGATGGGGATATTTGTCCACAATTAAGCATTGTTCTTACCCTCTTTGGATTGACTTGCAAAAATAACTGCTTTGCCAGCTTGTAAAGACAGCTGATAAGTATAGTTAGGGAACAATGCTGCTTTTTATAAACAAGCTGTGAAGCCCATGGCGACTATCTTTCGAGATCTAGACTAAGTAATTGAATGGGTGCAGGTGTAATCAAATTGCCTTGCAGTGCTCTCCGTGTTACCGATGGGGAACCATGCACAGCTGTGGCAGCCGGGAGACGAGCTCTGGGGTCTGGGCTAAAAGGAGCAGTGAGAGGTTCTCAGCTCCTGCTCTCCAGGCATATGGTGTATATTGTATATGGTGACTGAGGTGTTGTGACCCGACATTCAAGCTAGTTACCCAGGGAAGAGAACTGAATACAACTCTACTTCTTTCTAATGACTTGCAGGAAGCCAAGGTCTGGCAGCCCTGGGAACAGGAGGTCTAAATACTCCTTCAGTCTTTCGAATTAGGCATCACAGAAATATAAGTCTCTTAGATGCCACGGTAGGTGGTCTAACTATAGCCCTTAATCCTTCTGTGCCTCAGCTCCCTCTTTTTTAAGATACAGAAAGGGATACTTTGCAGCCATGCTGGCAGTATAAATATCTCAGGGACTGAGGTATTTTCTGATATCTTGTTACTGTGGTGGCAAAACATATAGGCAGAACATTACTATTTACTATTAACTTTCCAGCACTGGCTTCTTAAACAAGGGAGTGTATGTTTTGGAAACAGAATGAGGGATGGCTGGAGACAGAGGGGACTTGCTCAGCCTGGCTGGGGGGCAGGGAACGGGCAAAGAGGCTGCTCCCAATCTGCCTCTCTGGTTATGGAGCTGTGTCAATGGATTCTGGGGGGAATCCTGTCCAGCTTACAGACAGGCCACTGCTACAGCACCAGGCTTTGAAGGTCTGGAGCTGAGGAGCAGAGGTATCAGGAAGCCTGTCCAAAAATACCAGCAATCCATCATGTGCTAAAATAGCCTTTGTAAAATAATAAAAAAAATAGCAGCATCTTCTGGAGATGCATCTTGACATTTCTGAGCATGATGGATGAGTACAGGTCACAAAAACTTTGGGGTACTACAGCAGTGTTCTTCCAGGCAACAGCACTTTGGAGCTTTACTGTACCGTACGGTACCCTATAGAAGGCATGTGATTAATCCACTTAACTTGTGGGCACCAAATTCTTGATTAAGGAAAGAAAGGATCTAATATGGGTTGGTCTTAATGCCTCAAGTGGATTTCCTGGCGACCCTAGGCGTGAGATTTTTCTTACAGAGATTAATTAGATTACGTGGTAGAAATGGAAATCGGAAAACCTGGCCGTGGTTAAAGGAAGAAACAGGGAAGGGATGATGTAACTGTAAGATTTTTCATGGGGTCTGGGAAGATAAGAATGTATTTTGGGAGGTGGAAGACAGGCATATTTTTCTTTTAGTGAGGAAAAAGGACTGTACTTGGAAAAGCCATGATATAAGAGGGAGGTAAATGGAGGATATATAGAAATATAAGGCTCCGAGACTGGGAGAATACAGTTATGAAGAAGATGTGTAGCCAAGTGAGGAGTAATGTAGCAGTGAGAAAAAAGATGCCTACATATACAACAGGTGATTCTTACTTTTTATTTAACTTTTTCCTGGGATAACATGGGAAAAATCACAAAGGTGGTCCAAAATAAAACTGCCGGTTCATACAAGGTTTCAGCTTCCAGCTGGGACAACACTTGTTTTGTCCTGCATCTGATACAGAAGCCTCCAAAATCTGCTTTGAAACTGAGGGATCATTTTATCTCTGTCCTGGTAATAGCATCTCTGCAGTTAATTGGAGGAGTGTTTGAGCAGTTGCTGGCAATTCCTCAGCCCAGATGCTGAGGCTGACTGAGCTAGCATCCTTCAGTGAAACTGCACCGATGATCTTTAATAAGAGTTTGGAGATGTTTAAGTGTTCATGGTATAGTAAATACATACACACATACACATTTTTCTGAGGAAAATTTTTTCCCCTGGAGTCAGTTCCCCTGTTCTGCACCTCCATCTCCTTCTTCCCCAACAGTGGAGCTGGGCAAGAGGTCCTCCTCTGGCTCTTTCGTGGTCTGCCACCTGCCTAGAGGGTGAGATGAAGGTACAGGAGGTGTGAAGATTTTGGAAAAAACCTCTGTATGCTGGATCCAGCAGACATCAGTTGTGTGGCAGGGTCAGCAGAGGGAGCCTTGGGTTCAGTCCTGGAGCTGAGGAAAAGACCAGACTTAATGCAGTTCAGAAAGCAAAGGTTGCTTTCCTTTTCCTCCCCCATCTAGGACTCTGGGCTTGCTGCTCAGCCTGGGAATGGCTAGGCAACATCACACAGTTCCCCTACGTGTGTGTATGTCTGAATATTTTATGTTGCACATGCAGTTTATGAAGCACTTAGAGCCTGCCCCTGTGACATTGTGCTCCAAAACTCAGCTCTCCCACCACATCCCTGAGGTGGCTGTCATTCATTTGGAAAAGGAAGCGATGGAGGAGGAGAGCTCCATATAGAAGCAGCCTGCATTGTCCAGACTTGTTAGCTGTTCAGTGTAGTAGCTATAGTACTTTGAAACTGTCCAAACATCCTGCTGCCTGGCATTGGCTTCGCGTGTGTGCTGGCTGGGGAGGGAGGTGTGTCTCTTCTATGGCAGCTCCCAAATGGCCTCTTTGTGTTAAATATTAACTTATTGTTGCTGATCTTACAGGTCATTTTACTGTATCTCCAGCTCTCTTGACACACAAGGAGAATATTTGGAGTGTAATGTAAATTTTCCATGCCTGGCTGTTTCACTGTTAATTTTTTGATTGAAAACTCAAGCCTTTGGCTTAACGAGTGTTTTTAGAAAATGCCTGCTTCCCTAATAAAACATCTTTGGTCAAAACCTAACATTTTTTAACTTTTGTCTGAAAGGCTTTCATTTTTGTGACAATCATTGTGTGAAAACATTTGCTCCAAAAGTTAACAGGGTTTTTTGGTGTTTTGTTTTGTTGTTGGTGGTGGTTTTTTGTTGTTGTTGTTGTTTTTTTCAACAACAGTTAGGATTTTATTTTGGAAACTTCCTGTTTTCCAAAGAGTTTTGTGTTTGAGCAATCCATGTGCCCAGCCCTGGTTCAACAAAAGCCGTTCGTGTGCCAGGCCAAGAGGCAGAGGAGAAGATGGATAACAGTGGTGCTTTTGTGGCTGCTCATAGTTCAGGAGAGTAACTTAAAGATGGCTTTAAAACAAAACCAGCAAAGAAAAAATTTTTTTT
Organism: Anhinga rufa; assembly: GCA_013400875.1. Classification (NCBI taxonomy): domain Eukaryota; kingdom Metazoa; phylum Chordata; class Aves; order Suliformes; family Anhingidae; genus Anhinga; species Anhinga rufa. The sequence goes on from VZTV01128301.1 coordinate 6,112, forward strand.
ATGACATAAGTTGTCACCTGCTTCTTCACCCCAGAACTGCAAGGTCTGAAATATTTTCAGGTAGAGTTTGAGGTTTTTTTGTCACTTATGTGACCATGATTTAACTGAGATGAAGCAGCTATTAAAAAGCTGTGTCAGCAGTGGGCAGGAGGTGAAGCTCCAGCCAAGGCATCAGACATGACGTTCCTGTGAGCTCCCTTTCTGTTTTCCTCAATTTTTACCTCTTTTTCTCTCTGCAGTGAATGAGGAGCCTGTCCCCTACAGGGTCCCAAATTGAGTTTTGATGCAGTAACCTTGCAACTTGAGCTAAAACTGGTTTGTCTGTTCCAGCAGGTAAGAGAGAAGAAAACGAGCCCTATTAGAAAACGTATTGGCTTGACTATGATTTTAAACACAGTTTGGCATGTAATTTGATTCTCTTTAAAACATGCCAGCTGGAAAAGACTAGCCCTAAAAGGGACTTGAGATGAATCTCAGCAAGTTAACATGTTTTTAACACGTCCCTCTCCAGCACTTATAAAGACCTGTTGGAGAATAAGCAATTGTGCTCTCTAATGGTGCTGCCCGGTCTGCTGGAGCACATGGGGCACTTTCCAGTCTCTGTCACCATCCTCTCTTGCAGAAACACAGAGTAATAACCCCAAGGAACAGCTTGTGAGCCTCTGTCTCATGTACAGATATGACCTAACTGAATAGGGCACAGTTTCCACCCTTAAGTGACAGCATCCATGCAAGTATGGCTGTTTTGATGGATAGATCTCCTTGCAGAGGTTTCACCCTTGATCAGAGCAAGTTACAGGCTTGACTATCTCAGGCAACTGCTGTCCTGGGAGTACAGTAAGTACTCCAAAATGCAGGTGGGAGGAGAGAGGGACCTTGAAGCCCCTGCCTGGTTTTCTCTAGAGTAACCCAATTTTTTTTTCCCCACAGGCACACCAGATCTCCTCACTTGACCATGGCAGTTCTCCAAATTTGAATGGGCCAAGCCTATGGGCTAAAAACCTGCATGGACACTCTTACCTGGGCTGGCAGGCAGCTCATCCCCAAGACAGAGATGACTTCATGGTGTTCCTTCCTGAATATGAGGAACTACCATGGATTTCTCCCACATAACATGAAAGTCAGCAGACTGAGTCAGGGTGTATGAGGAACAAGAAATACAGAGGGGTTGTTCAGATAAACAGCAGTGAACAGCATTCTTTCAAAGTGCCTCCCCGGTGCCGCACTCCTTTGGCAGAGGAGCTGGCTGAGGCCAGGTACATCTCCATCAGCTCTTCATACACCTGCGCTTCTCCTGCTCTTCTACCAATCCAGCTGACATGCAGTGCAGGGATGCCTTTGAATTTCACCCATGCGAGTCCAAAAAATAATTAAAGTTCTGTATGACTGACTTGGACAAATGTGCACCCTTGACTTGACCACTGCTGACTTACATATCCCCTCAAATGCCTGCACTGATGGGCAGAACCCCCCAGGGCACTGACGGTGTGCTGGTTGGCAGCACAGAGGTATCTGTTTAAGAGCTTGGTGCAGATGCATCATAGTTTATTTCTTGTAGCAAACAACCACAGACCTGTGTAACATTTAATTAAGGCACGCTAGCAAATTATTCAAGCAAAGAAGCCCCTACAGGCAATGCCTGTGACAGACGGTGCTTAGCATCAACAAGTGGGCCAGGCTTTAACCAGAGCTGGTGCAGAAGCTGTATAGCCCTACTGCCTTGGTGTGAAAGGCACATCAAGTGCTGTGAGCTTGGGTCCAGTGCTACGGTAGTACGGTCATCCAGCTCCCAAACTGACAGGTACAGCTCCCAAACCGATCCATAAATGATAGTCATGTAGATGAGTTGCTGTTGGAAACCCCTGAGCTGAAGGAGATCAAACCACCCTCTGGTTCATGGGAAGTGTGAAGATGTGACCAACATTTCTAGGAGAAAGACAGGAGCATTTCAAGGTGAATAGCAGTGCACGCCACCAGCCCAAATGAGTTTCTTTAGCCACGCTGACTGCCAAGGGGGAGGATGGGCTTGAACCAGGGGAATCAATATCCTCAGCTGCCTGCAGCAAAAGCAGCCCCTCTGGGCACCCCCGAGGGCCGCAGGGCTCTTTTTCAGCTCCCTACCTTGGTAGGGAGGGCCTAATGCTTTTGCCTGAAGGATGTTCATGGTGTGCATCCCAGCTGGTTGAGGCCTGAGTATAATGTGGGAGTATTTCATGGCATCAGCAAGGGGAGGGGGAACAGCTGGGAGATGGATGCACCTCTAAGGAGTGGTGGTGGGAAGCTGTGAGCCACTGAGGGTGTTTGGCCAAGAGCCTGGTGGCTGTGTTATGTGTAGCCATTGGTAGGCCATTTATTATATACTGTGCAACCAGCCACTGATCAACAGCAATTACTATGTTTTACAGCTTCCAAACAATGTTAGTTGCAGGCTGTGTTTGCTGTCATAATGTAAAAAACAGATAGTTATAGGATTAAAAAAAAAAAAAAGCTTTGCAAGGATTTTGTGCTTTTCTTTTAAAGTTAACAGGTGTTCCTGGTCACCCTGCAAAACCACAGTGAAAATATCTGCATACCACTGAAATGAAGCAACTCCAAACCAACCCCTGTTGAGAAAATCCTATCCTTTGCTTTTGTAGAAATGAAAGGTCAAAAAAAGCTTCAACTATGGGTTTTCATAATGATAGAGCGGGAGCTTTCACCACCGTCCTAGTTTTGGACTGCATCTGATGCAGGCTCATGGAGACAGGGGACTGTTATTCGAGCTGTGTGAATAATCTACAGCAAGTAACTGAATGGAAGTGTTTGGCCTTTTTTCTGTTTGCAAACTATCTGCGAGCCTGCCTGGATGTTCCTGAATGTGTTTGTTGTTTGAAATAATACTGTCCATAATTTATGTGAATAATCATTTATTTGTAGCTTGCCTACGAGTGTTTGGATAGTCAAAATGTCATTTCTGTTCCATGGTTACATGAGTGCCACTCTGAGATTTCCACCAAGAGTACCCACAGTCAGCAGTGGTAAATTCAGTTTCCGTAAAAATCTACTGAAGTCTTTTTGGGAAATGTATGATCATCTGCAATATTTGTGGGGGAAAAAAAGGGGGTGGAGGAAATGCAGTTAAATAGCAGTTCTTTGTAAGGCATTAAAAAGTATTTCCTATTATTCTTTCTATGGCTAAATGGATAATTTAAGTTTTTATGGTTTGCAGTCGGGAAACACTCAATCAGAATTAAGTTTGCTTAGAAGATTTCTACTTGAGCCAGACACAGCTCCCTGATCCTACGGCTCCAAAGGGGTGCCTGCGTGCCACAGGTCAGATCTGAACCACCTCCAGACTCCAGAAGCTGTATACTGAAATACTCAGGTCTCCGACTGTTGGAGGGCTGCTCAAAGGTGAGAAGAAGAGCTTGCCGTTTGGTTTCTGAGCAGGGCTATCCCTGGCATAAAGAATCACCCCGCCTGTCGGGGTGATGGTGTCCTCAGCAGAGCCTGCTGCCTCATTTCTTCCCCTAGCCACAGGTTTGGGCACCAGCACCACTGGCGTGCCATTCAGCTCAGCTCAGCACAAATGACCGCAGCTCACTGCTGCTTCTTGCCAAGCTTTCAAGAGAAGAAAGCGTACCCTTTCTAGGAGGAACCCAGTGTACCAGGGACGTTCACTGTGTGCTCACAGGGCCAAGGCACAGACAAAGCAAACGTCTCACCCACGTGCCCCACAAGCCACCAGATCTTGTGGGGATGCACCCAGATCAGTTGCACAGCCAAGTGGCTGTGGGCTTTTGTAACCTCCTTGCCCTCCAAAAAACTGGTATATACTCAGTGCCTATAGTGCTCCAAGCTCTGCCCTGTTACAGCCACTTGGCCAGTAGCATCTAAGCCAGGTCTCTGACAGTCAGCAAGCTCTGCTAGCAGCTCCGCGAGGAGTTTCTGTGGCAGCAGTGCCGGACCACTGGCCATCTGCCCAGGCAGGACTAAGGGAGCTTACAGACATGGGGATGGGCTAGGAATAGCTCTTGTGTTTGTTTTCATCCATAGCCCTTCAGTTACCTGGCATGGTTGGATGGTTTTGTGATAATGGTTTTGTGATAAGGACATCTTGAAGGATAAATTGCATAGGCATATTAAGGAAGAAATAGTAGTCAATACTATACATGGACTAAGCGCTTCCACCCCCATTTGACATTTATTTTCAAGGGAAGAAGTAATATTTTGCAAACAAAACAGTGCATGAATCTATTTTGGATCTCTGAAAAATTTTCTGCTTCAATTTCTGTAATACAGGCTTGTTGTTTACCCATTGCATTCTGAAAGAAACGTACTACAGAAAATTATTTTTTTTCTGCAAATATTTCCCAGCTCCTGAACACTCCGTTTCCAAACAACTCTTCTCTGGACTATTTTATGTGGGTAGGCATTTTCAAAATACTAGCTCTCTCTTGGCACGTCAAAGAGCAGTGTGCTCTGCCAGCTCTGTATCTGTGTCATGAAAACGCTAGGCAGAGCAGTTCTCAGAACTGAGGCTGTCCTCTGTCTTGCATGCCAGATGTCCTCAGAGCAATGGATTTTGTAGCATTTTAAAGTGATATTTTCTGATAATTTATAACTTTCTCCAACGCTGCAATGTTAAATCAGTTTCACTTAAAATTTTCTTTGCCATCTCATTATCTATGGGCTGCTTAAGAAGCTAATGGACAGCAGGAGATCAGTAAATGACAGTTAAGTTAAATCTAAAGTTGTGTGGACAAAGATGTGGACTTGGATTCAGGAGGTGAAACGGGCTGTGACCTTGTACAACTCACTTTTTACTCTCTTTCTTTTCCCACTTAAAGCATAAAACTGTTGGGTTTCCTACAACAGATGAAGAAAAGAAAATTAGGCTTATTGGAATGGGAGGGGGGAGCAAAAATAACCCTGATCTTTCTTTCACCCTTCCTGCTCTATTCCTGGCATTTTGCTGGGCCCTTTCCTCCTCTTTCTTTGTCCAGCATCCCCTTCTGTTCTACCCCTCATTGGGACTCCTTTACTGCCCCTCTCTTCCTCCCATTCCTTTGTCTTGTTTTCCCTTTTCCAGGAAGGTTTTAGTGGAGGGGAGTTGTCTGAGGGAGAGAGTATCTCCCCATGGACCTTGTGACCGGGACAGGCTGAAATGAGAGTTGCACTGCAGATGAGGCTTTTTGTGGTGGAAAATTAAAACAAAAATAACTTTTTCTAATATTATTGACATTTTTCAGAAGGTGTTGCCATTGGTAGAGTGAACTAAAGCCAGAATTTAAGCTTTGGCTATTGAAATGTTTTGACGAAAATTTGCCAACCTCTAATTTATTTTTTCAATTCTCCAATTAAGGAAAAAAAAAAAAAGATTACTTAAAAGAATCTTTCCCCCACAGCTCCCCCCTCCCCCTGCTTTTTTTTTTTTTGGTCAAAGAACCAATTTTCCACTTGCACTAACTCAATACAATCCTTTTGTTTCAGAAGCCACATTGCAATAACATTTAAAGGAGTCCAGAACTGGCTGATTTAAAGCTTCACTCATGGCCGTTTGTACTTTTTTCATTTCGCTTTACCTTTTTTGAGCTGCATTTGATGGGAAGTGTTTTATATGCTAAAGTATCCCAGGCAGTCCACAATTTTCCTTTAATGCTGTGCTGTATCACTGACCTGTAGCTAGCTAAGATACATCCTGTGGTCACCCCATTTCACAGCCAGCTTCATGTCTACAGCTACTGTGTGATCTGGACTGGCAGAAGAAAAAAAATTTTTAAATTATTCCCAGCCAGGTAGTCTGAATGACTGCCTGTCATTTGGGGCTCTATATGATGTGTGCGTGGAGGGTAACAGAAGGTTGGGATTGATTTAGGCCTGATAGCATGAAAGGGTGGTAGCAACATCCTGGACCACAAAACCAGTGTTTAAGGGGTGGGCAGATTCCCCAGACTTCACCCCTTTCCCTCCTGCAAAGGAAATTAATTAATGTAATTCACTTACGTTCTGTTTTTTAAGCTATGAAGTTGTTGAAAAGGGCTGTAGGGGACCCCTGGACACAGCGTTTCTGTGAGGGGGGAAAGATTTATTTAAAAGCGGTATTGACTTACACCTTAGACAGGCTGCTGGTGTACAGCCCATCTGTCTCTCTTCATCACATCGCAAGTTGTGCTGGGCAGGCTCCCTTAGGCCATGTGCTCACACCTAGCCTGATTTGCATCTCTGGGCTCTACCTCAACCTTAAAATACACAGGTGATGCACATTCCTCAAGAAAGATAAAGGACATTGGTTCTGGGGAGGTTGGGATGCAGCTTTCTTGGTTGTAACTCTAAGGGATTTTGGAAGGGAGACCTGAAATGGTGCACAGCCCAAGTCTGGGAAGCACAAGGATGCAGCGAGGATTGAGCAGGGTCTCCCTAGCAGCATGGTTTTAATAGCCGGTGATATTTAACAGCTGTTTTATCGAACTGGACTGAAATACCTCCAGCACAGCCCTCTTTACCCCAGTGGGTTAGGAAGAGTGCTTGAGTGGGGCTGGAGAGAGGTTACAGAGCTTTACCCAGTTCTTAAGGCATTAAATCACCTCAATTTCCAGCAAGGACAATTACACCAGTGTTTTTATTAAGAAATGAAACACAAAGGCTGAACTGCCTGGTTAGCTTTAGTGCTCTACGGCACAAAGTTATAAGACCTTGTTTGTGATGATGCCACGATTAGGTCACCAGGAAGGTTAAATTCCACTTCTTGGGTGTGACAGAGACTTGGCCCAAGATGTGTACAGGGTCTGGCAGCATCTATAAAAAGGAGTTAATGATGGAGCTGGCAAGGTGGATATCTGCCTATTTCCTTTTCATTAATTAAGGGCAGTTGGTCACAGTGGGGCAACTCAGGCCAGGCTAGGAGAGTTAGCTACAGAATAAGGTTTGGCTCTAATCCCTGCTAAGACTGACTGTGTTTCCTTCACAGTGGGTCTAAAAGACCCAAGGAGATTTTGCATATATTCTGAAAAGGTTCTCCATCCTTGAAATCTTAGGGTTTTGTGGTACAATCTGGAAATACAATAAGAGGCTCTGGGTGGCTTTGTGCTCCTGTGACTCTGAAGCAGCATTTAAACCCTACCCGATTCCAGTGTACTGTCACTGACTCCTGCAACATCATAAACTTTCTTAATATAAATCTAAAGATCACAAACTTGTGTCTGATTAGTTAGAGACACAGTCCTGGAGCAGAGTTTGAATAGATGGACAGGATGGTCAAGACCAGGATGCTCAACCGTCCTCATGACTCTGCCTCCAGACTTTCTCTTCACAACCTGTCCAAGCATAGTTGTTCATCAAGTGGGCACTTAGGAAGTGCCCAGCATGGGAAGAATCAGGCTTAATTGCTCGCGTTGGATTTGTTTATACATGGACAACAAGCTTTGTTATCCTTCTGGTCAAGATGAGTATTCACATTAGTGTCTGACAAGTGAGAGTGAGGGAATTCATGAGAAAAAAAACATCTTC
>VZTV01128306.1:0-13294 GCA_013400875.1 Anhinga rufa
TGCTACTAGGAACAATTGTAAGAGAAGTCCTGCTAAGCCCCTGAAGCCTTTAATTGCAGATTGCTTTTAATACAGATGAAATCTTTGAGGAATATAGGTAATGAATTATCCAGAGGTGGCACTGAGTGTCTGCAAATTGTTGTTTTTATGGTTTGATCAGGTACGGGTGGATTTTCACTGGGGACACGTGAGCACACCCCTGGGTGTAGGACAGTGCTCTGACAGATTTGAAGCTATTGCTCTGTACATGGAAGGAGTCCCAGCTTGTCAGTGAAAAGGATATTAAAATGTACTTTAACAAGCAAAACCTACTGTTTTACCTTACTGATTTAAGCAAAATTCCCTTTCCGCTATTCCTCAAACCAATAGCCTGAGTGAACCTGAAGCTGAGACTGGAGATGGTAAATTCTGCATAGCAGAGAAGTTTTCAGGGACTGGACAAAGCATCTCACAGTGGAAAATGAATAAATTAATAATGCTACCAACTACCTGTCTGTGACACAGTTCAGATAATCTAAATTATATTTGGAGCAGGATTATTTATTAAAAACTGTTGTTACCTTCATTGCCCTCCAAGAAAATATTTACAGAAATCCAAGCTATTTATTGCTTTGACAGGTAGGACCTCTCTCATTTGTAAGACCTGAGCAAGGCATGTTGTGGCATGGTAGATTATCAATGTCTTGATAGGTTATGAAGAAGAAAATCAGCTGCAGTTTGATGCAGTGTGGCCTAATCTGCCTATACCCGCGAGTGTGTCTGTTGTATGGATGTGGTTTCCTCATTCTGAAACCATAGGATTAGAATGTTGGTGTCTAAGCATTTGTAAGAACATTTTTGAAGGGAATTTCTGAAAATCTGGTTATTTTGAGGACAGCTGTCGTCCATAAACATGTGTTAGAAATTCTGAGGGTGAACAGTCTTATAAGATAAACCTTTTTGTTGTTGTTGTTTAGAATGCAGCAGATCAGCGAGTGATTTTTCAACATATTGGCTCATGCCTTTAGAAGTGTATTGGTATTACCTGCAGTACCAGCACGTGAGGGACTCGGCGCTGCTCAGAGCCAAACACAAAGTGGTGTGAACTGTCATTGTAAGGGGATTCCCTCTTCATGGACCTTGTTTCAAACCTATTGCAGGCTTGGCTTCTGATTCCAAAGGTGCTGAACTGTGCCAAAATGAATCATGTTTGTACAGTGAGCAGACATCAGCTCAATACAGGGACTATAATTTTTCTATTGGGCTAAGTGCAGGGAATAAAAAGCTAATTGATTATTTTAATTTTTTATTATTCACTACAGCCAGGCATATGTTTTAGCTTTTGCTGTTTCTTTGCCTGCTTTGCTTTAGCTGGGCCAACCATTTAAAACTCATTAAGACTCCAAAACTGAATTATACCGAAAAGAACCCATCCAGAGTTCAGGCTGCATTTCACTTTAATTGGTATTCATAAAATCATTCCACAGCAGTACAGTTATACTAAGGAGAGAATCTAGCCCTAATTTCAAAATAAATTCTAAAGTAATCTATCTTAAACTATGTCTTCCTAGATTTAGTAAGTTAATTTTATTTCCCATTTGCATTTTTTAAAGGCTAATATCTCATTTAAGCATTCCAAACTGAATTTGGAAATATTCCAGAATATTGATTATTGACTATGAGCTACATTCTTGCTTCAGCAAATTTGCAGAAAGTTTCTTTAAAACATGGATGATCACCATCAGCCAAATATGGTCCTGAGTCCCTAGGCTATGAAAAGCAACCACCTGATTTTTTTCAGCTGTGCCTTCTGCAGAATGTTTCTGAATGTCCCACTGACTTGGCACACCTAGCATGCAGGACTGGTCACTAGCTACAAAAAGAGACACATGCAGGCTTATGCTAATGAGAACAAAATAAGCATAGACCTTAAGACCACAGGTTCTGGTGCTGCTGTGATAGAAGATGCTGTTTTCATATTAATAGTGTATCTGTGCAGTGATGGAAAAGCACTGGAAGAGCACTTTCGAGTCTCTTGTTGGGATAAGTCACTTGATAAATGTTGCCCCTTCCTGGGACGGGATTTATTTTATTTTCTTTTTCTTTTATTTATCTGCTACATTTTTGAACTTGTGTGTTTGCTTCATCTTTGTCCGACTTTTGTTGCTGCACTAAATACTGGGTAGCTCTATTGACCCAGAACACAGCAATTCACTAATCATTCCTAGAGGGGAAAACAGCCATTTGGGAGTGAAGCAGCACTGCCAATGTGTCCTCGCTGTGTATTTAACAGGACAGAATTGGTAACAGGGTGTCGTGCCCGACTATAGCGGCAGATATGCAGAGCCTGCTGTAATTAGCCCTCACTTCAACAAGCCGCTGAGGCTTTGGAGTGGGGGTAGGGATGCAGAGAGGAAGAAAACACTTTTGCTCTATCGAGCAAGCTTTCCTTGGAGAGATGAATCTTTCACCTGTCATACTACCGTGTGCAGACAACTGTAATTATGCTTAGGCACCCAGCATCATCCTTTACAGAGTTATATTCATTTTTATTGGTGGCAATTAATCTCTAGTCATATTTTCAAAGGAGAAAAAGTGAGTAAGTTAGCACATTTGCCAGGGAATGTTAGCACATGACCTGAAATATGGCAGCTCCCTTTAATGTAGCATCTCCCAAGAGAGCGCTAGCTATTTCAGACTCATCTCTCATGGTATTGACATCCACACATACAGTCTAAAGGGAGCATTTGTACCTCCCTGACACCACCACTCTCAGGTTGCTTTTCTTATTGGTGGTATAGTTAAAATCTGTATCATTCTGACATTTTTAATGGCATACGCATTTACAGTGTAGCTCTTGTGTAAGCTTTAATCAGCTTTCTGTTCGCATATTGTTGCTGTTATTATTTATCTCTATTATGGCAACACATAGAGGCTATCAACAAGAGCAGAATTAAACTGTGCGAGGCTTGGGTTGTGGCCTCTCTGGGCCCGTAGGAGAAGTGGTGCTGACGATCCTGAAGTGCAGCGGGCTTCCGTGGCTCTGAGGCTGCTTTGCCCTGTAGCTCAGAAACTGGAATCACTGTCACACTCTAGCGAGGATTTGCCACACTGATGTATATAGAAAAAATATGCCTTGGTTGCTGAAGTCTTTGGTTTCTTCTGGTTTTTAATTTTCTACCAGAACTACTAGATCCCAATCCCATGTACCTGAGTAGTCTCACACACGAGTGGTCCAACTGAGCTCGGTGGAATACTTGTATGAATAAGTACTTGGATTTAGCTTATCAACTCTCTATCTGCCTACCTTTGTAAAGGTACAGAAGTTACCACAGTGCAGATCTATGAGATATCACAATATAAATATCACATACATAATGTCCCAATGAAATCACATAGGTGAAGAATTTCCTTTCAGCTCCATAGTCTGTCACTGCTATATGGGACTTCCAGGAAAGGGGAAAAGAACAGGAATTGATAAACTTTCAGCAACAAAGATCTTATTCTCATGTGAGATCACTGCAGTGTAAAATCAGGTGAGGATGATATTTCATTATCACAAATTTTACACTAACACATTGCCAGCAAATTTCACTCAATTCCCTTTGCAATTAATCAGCAGTGGATGAATTGATACTGCATTAAATGGCTCTGCTCATTGTGACACATATAGGGCTTGAACAGATAGCTAAAAGCAGAAAATCTTTACCATCTGAGGAAAAGACTTAAATCTAGAAGGGGCCAACTTGTCATTTTGTCTATATGACCCCATCAGTAGGGATACAACAGGATGCTCACCTTGGTTATACGTACACACTATGTTCACCTTGGTTGTTACACACACATACCATTACTTGGGTTTCAAACCATTTAGAGAACTGTAGTCAAAACCTGCTTGTAGTTTTAGGAACATGAAAAGGAGCCTAACAAGTGCAAAGGCTGTATCAGGCATTGTAAATGAGACCCGATACAAGCCCCATCTATTCGTAATTGTATTTTTTTCTGTGTCTTCCATGAGCATTCTAATGTACTTTAATTCTCATTTTTATGTCCTCTCCCTAATAAATCCCCATGAAATTCACATTCTTAGTAGCTATCTGGTATGCCAAGCTGTTTTATTTCATAGATAATTAAAACATTTTGGCTAGCTACTTTGGGCTAAACATACTGAATGTTACAACGTGTGCTCACTGATGCCTTGTACTTAGAAGCCTTTGGAAAAATCTAACTGCCAGCTGGTTTTTTGGTCACTGCAGGCTTCTTGTATTATCCAGATTTGGGGTTTTTATGATTTTACAACCAATTAGAGGAATTTCTGCTCTTCACTTCAGCATTTTGCTCTTCCCTTTGGCTAGACTGTGGAGTGAAATTTGGTACAGGGAGAAAGCAAGCATGTGACCAAATATAAATAGCAAATAAGTGTTCAAATAAGATTGATTTACATAAAAGGAGTTGCGTTTGGGGCAGATGCTGTAAATGTGAAACAAGATGCTTGAGCTGATGATGGGAAGTGGTTTCCCTTCCTATAAAAGGTTTGCTTTCTCCTTCATTTTCTTTCAAACTGAAAAACAGAAACTGAGCAGACAAATCTGATGGTTGGAGCACTCACCTGAGACATGGAAGACCAAAAATACAAGTCACATCTTCTAATGAGTGTTATTTATTCATATTAAGCAAATTAATTGCAGCTGGAATTGTATCAGCCCAGAGCAATCCACAGTCTGGCAGTCAGGGCTTTAATGTGAGGTGTGGTAAGGTAGGAATCAAGTCCCTGAAGCAGGCAGGGTTAAGTTTGATTCCTGTTTTCCACTTCCCCATGCAAAGGCCTATTGGCTGTGCCTGTGTGGTTCAGATTTGTACCTTTTGCGGAGGTGCAGAACTGCATCCCTTGATGTTCAAGTTCTGTGGAAAACAAATCAGTGTTTCTGGAACGGAAATTGCTGGGAAACTCCATCAGCTCCAGCCGATTTGCTCCCTGCCCCAGAAGGCTTACAGAGTCTTAGCGAATGTCTATGTGAAATAAAGATAGATCATCTCTTTCTACAGATCCTCAGTAATAATTTAAGACTTATAAAGAGTAAGATTTTGTTTGCTCGGCTCCCAGCGGTGTTAGTGAGGAACTATCATCCCTGTTTACAGCTGTGGGAAAAATGAGGCAAAGCAATAAAATATCTTGTGTGAGGCACAAGCAGGATTGTGCACAGGAGTATGTTGCACGCTCTGCTTTCTGCAGGACATGAAACCATCTCTCTCTGCACGTGCATCCTGTAAGACCCTGCAGATCCTTCTGGAGACCCTGGAATTGTCTTCTCATGGGTTTATTTTGGCCTTTAACACTGTCGCTCAAGAAACACAAGTTTGTAAATCGGTAATCAGCAATGCCAGTTGAGTAAAGTCTCTTTCTCTTCCTTTTCTGCTGAATAGCCTCAGACTGAGCAGTGAGTATCCTGCTTCTCAAGGAGAAGGAAAAAAAGATTACCAAAATTAACTGATAGATATAGTTGTCTGCTGTGGATTTATAGCCATGTGCTGTAGAAAGGGAGGGCTATGAAATTTCTAGGACAAGAGCCTCAGGCTTAAGTGGGCTTTACATTTACCTCACTAAGTCTGGAAACAGAGATCCAGGCCTGAGAGGCAGCTAGTGTCACCTGGGGATTAGTTTACATGTCTGCAAATAAAAGAGGTTGCCGACAGCTCTGTTGCTGGGATTACGCACTCGTTTCCTGCATGGCGGTGGATTTTACACTAGCAGAAGAGTTGTTGGTCTAATTGAAACCAGCTCTCTGAGCACAACCAACCGTACCTAGAAAATCATCTGTAACCGTGTCTTTAGCAGGGATTTTGCCAGCAGCTCTATTCTGAATAGAGTGATGATTTTCTTTACCCTTGACATAGCAATACTGAAAGGCTACTAGTAGGACTACTGAAGAAATACTTGGGTTTCTGCTGACCATTTACTGAGAAAACCTTAACCTCTGGGTGCTTACTTTGAGCTGTTCAGCATGCATGCATTTTAAACGGGTGTTTTTATGAGGTGCTGATTGCTGTTTCTATAGCAAATCAGGATGAAGCTGTTTCTGTAACGCTGACTTCCCTCCCTCATCCTGCATATGGTCCACAAACAAGGAGAAGAGATCAGGCAGGATTGTCATGTGAAGGGTTCTCGCTGTGCTTTAATGCATTCTGTAGGGAACCTCCCCTCCATGTCAATGGCTGTAGGGTTTGGGGCCCTTCTGTAATGCTAGTACACACTGTTACTAGCACAGAAATAACTGACATACACTCTCCATACCTTTATCCCTAAGCCTGGTTTAAGCAGCCTCATGAAATCCCATCTCCAGTGTTATTTTCTTCCCTACAATCTCCTTACTCTAGAAACAAAACAAAACAAAACAAAACAACAACAAAAGCAACACCAAAGGAGAAAGCCTTCTTTAGATTACCGTGTTTATTATCTTATGGGAACAGTGTAAAGAAACAATATTTGATGACATTATTAAATCTACAGGATTTGCTTGACACTACTACCTGCCATTAACTACACTGCAGTCAGGATGTGATTCTCTGCATCTGATTCCACTATAAATTCGTTCCTTCCAGCTATCTAAGAGCACTAAGAAACAGGATATTAAAAGATTTAGGTCCTGATCCAATAAGGGTGTTAAACAAGTCCTCAGGTTTAGGTATATAACCAGTGCTGTTGTCTCCTTGCATGCTAAAGTACATTGCTGGATCAGGAGGGTAGTTCTAGACAGTTTGAGGGCCCTCTAGAAAGTTCCTGGTGTTAACAGTGCCTCTGCCTGCTTGCCAACCTAAGCATAAGAGGCTGAGATGAGATGCTTGCGACACACTTCCCTAATCATCGAGGTAAATGACTCTTATGTTTTCCAGGTTGCGATAGCGAGCACTGGGGACCCCACTGCAGCAACCGCTGCCAGTGTCAGAATGAGGCTCTCTGCAACCCCATCACGGGCGCCTGTGTCTGCGCAGATGGGTACCGAGGATGGCGCTGTGAAGAGTTCTGTGACCCTGGGAGCTACGGCAAGGGCTGCCAGTTTAAATGCCAATGTCACAACGGAGCTACCTGTGACCATAAAACAGGAGAATGTCACTGTGCTCCCGGATACACGGGGGTATTGTAAGTTCAATGATAGGTGTATTTTACTCTGCATCATTTAACAGCCTTGCTTTGACCGCTTTTAATGCAGTGAGTAATTGGCAAAATTTACACAATCTCTATAGTATACACTTTTCTTTGTGGAAATCAGGTAACAAAATTTCAGAGAGACTAAATAAAGGAAATCTCTTTTACTGTTAATTATACCTGTCTGTGTAATAAAATAAAGTTTAGTGCTAAAGTGAACTTTAAAATCCATTATATTTTCCAGCTTGTACAACAACTGTACCTGTTCCTAATTTCAGTATGTGAAGACAATCCAAATTACAGTTGAGTTTTTATAAACAATTGGACATTCAGCTCATTAGCAGTCCAGTGCAGTATCAAATGGGACTCACCATCCCCAATTTATTTGACTTTCAATCTAACTGAGGAAGCATCACTGTTAACTATATCAGCTTACTGTCTAGGGGGTAAATTTTTAGCATAGTGAGCAGGGATTTAGCGGTGTGACTCCTATTAACTTTAACGAGAATCATGTAGCTAAATCCCCATCCACCACACTGAAAGTTTACCAGTAGGATTCAAAAAAATCTGCATATTAATTTTAGGACAGCAAGCAATAGTTCCAAGTTTAAAATTGCCCACAGTGTAACATCAGTTCTCATTAGAGATCTTTCAGTAGTTTCAGAAGTAATTATGTTTTCAAAATTATTTAAGGGGAAAAGAGAATTTGGTCACTGAATTTCGTTGGAGATCTATTACAGATGACTTAATACTTTTGTAGTCTAATATTATTTGTTGACCTGCATGAAAGGGAAGGTAAAAAATAAAGATGATATTAACCCTCATAAATAAGTAATATGCCTTGTGAAAACTTTTTTTAGTACCTGATTGCTTCATGGACTTGTGACCTCAGCCCTAGAAGCACTCACTGTTAAAGACTCTGCTTACTATTAGGAGTGGTCCCATTGACATCAGTATGTCATTTCTCAGCAGTACGTGCTTCCAGGGCCAGCCACCGATATGTTGTATGAACATCTTCATCAGAGGATAGTCAGTTAAATGAAGAATGTGCTGTAGTTTCAGAACCTGGGATTAGAGAAAGAAGCTATGCTGAAAAGCACCAATGTGCAAATGTAGGAGATGCTGGTTTTTGCAGGGACAAGCCTTACACTGGTCCCCCATGAGTACTGAGAGAGACCCAGCGAGCTTAAATAGCCTTTAAATGATGCTGAGTTCTTGCCAGTCCATTATACCCTGCAAATGTTAACATTTAGGAGTGACTGGAGAAATTTCAAGCATTTAATCCCATCCTTTTATTCTATTTGCAGCTTCTTTTATTGCCATGTCACATAATTCACATTGAGGGCTTCATCCTGCAACTCTTACGTTCCTGCGCTAGTTTAATGGATATGAGTTGTTCTGTTGAGATGGGTGGGATTTGATATGGGCATTAAGATTACACACATGCATCATCCTTACAGGACTGGATCCATGGCACATAAATAACCCCAGCAGAAATAAAAGAAATCTTGGCTAATTAGTAATGCCAGCTGAGGCTTATTGAGGTTTCTTAATTTGCATAAGGACTCCTGTGATGACTTGTGTTTTGGATTTTCCTCATTTACTGTTTCCTGTGACTTCTTTTAAATGATCTCTTTGGTTTTTGTTTCTTCTCTCTCCACAAAGGTGTGAGGAGCGCTGTCCCCCAGGCAGTCACGGAGCTCAGTGTGAATTGCGCTGCCCTTGCCAGAATGGGGGAGTCTGCCACCACATCACTGGAGAGTGCTCCTGTCCTCCTGGATGGACGGTGTGTAGTTCGTTTGTACTCATCCCTCATTTAGAGGTTGGAATAAGAAGTTAATTGTTCACCGTCTCAGCAGATGCCTTCCCTGTGTGCTTGTGATACGTAGCTGCTGTTTCTTGTCACGAGGCTCTAAAAATTCTGAAACTGGGACCACCTTTGTTATGTGTGCACAGCACTTACACAGACAGGCCGCCCAATCTACGACTGGTAGCTACCATCACAGAGTTAAATGAACAACAGTAAACCAAGCAGTGACTTCTTATTACACTTCTGTGTGGGAGAAGAGACAAAGAAATTGTCTTAGAATTATTGGCATATTTCCTGCACCCTTAGACATTGCCCTCACATGGAACAGAAAGCTCAAAGCTCAGCTCAACATTGTCAAAAGCGCTATCCTGTTTCCCCTTCAGGAGAGAGGGAGAGGGAGAAGCCAGGGGAATTCAGTGGCTCAGGCAGTCGTTCAAGCAGGACTGTTCATAGGACACAGAGACCAGTTCAGCGTCCTGTCCTTACTCAGCCATAATTCCCATTGATTTGCTTGCATCAGGGATTGCACTGGAGAGAGCAAGCTGCCCTAACCTTTAATCCTTTGTGTCAGGAAAGCAAGGCCAAACATTTTAAAAGTCTTCAGCTTTATCAATAATGTAATAATTAACTCTCTTGGGGTTTGCCAAGTCTCACAAGCCTACATACCATTTAGCTGTACTAAATTTCCTGGCATTTTTCCTGTATCTGACAATTAGTCTCTTGGCAATCTTGCTGGATTTTAATGCATACACGTACTGTGACTTTTTATATTAATACATGGAAGACTCTGAAGATCATCATACAGCTATGGCTTACTGATGTGGACCTTATACCTGTTGAAACATTTAAGGGCTGATAGAGGTGCTTATGTTCCTTCAGGTTAGTATAGCAAATGCTGCCTCCATTTGATCAAACACCTGCTTTTAGTTAAAAAGTACCAACCATGGGATTCTGGTGGCTATCAGGCAGCAACATGGGAGAAGAACATTGCTGCCCATCATTTTTGGTGGAAGCTGTGTATGGAAAATCTCTCTGTAACTGGAGAGTTAGAGTCACTCTAACTTGGCTAGTCATGGTAAAGGTGGTGATGATGTTATTCCAATTCAAATGACAAAGCAGGCAAAACTTAGGTAAGTATATGGCACCTTACCCTCAACTGGCATTCAGTGGAGACAAAGCAAAGGTACTTTCCTAAAGAGTGCTGGAGCTAAAGCATAAAGGAAGCAACTGAAATGTTTTTGAGGGCCTACCAGTCCATTCTGACACTACTAAGAAGTGATCGATAAAGTGATTAACATCAAAATATTACTTTTAGGGTATTTTTTTCACCTCCCCTTATCTTCCACATGCCAATATTTCTGAGGATCTGAGTTATTTTGCTGTACTCTTCCTTATCTGTATTTTATCAGGAGTTTTCTCTTTTTTTGCAAAGTTAAAAAATCACTAAAGAGATATAAGAATATCAGAATAGAGCAGGAAGTTTTTAGAGGTCTTCTAGGATGTAGCAGAGGCCCTAAAGAAGAACCACCGCACTGGAGCTGCGCAGCATCTGTGGTCGTGTATTCTGGCCCAGTTCTGCCCTGCTCCTTGCAGCTTGGAGTTTCTTCTCTGCATTTTTAGTGGCCCAGAGAGACTTTCCTGAAAACTGTGTTGTTGGCTGCTCTGTCCCCAGAGAAACCCTAGAGTTAACAACTGGTGTTTGAAACAAGCATAACTGAAAATTGAAGAGAGAGATCAAGTATTCCGGGGAAAGAAACTGAAATTATAAGTAAAAGCACTCAGCTTGTAAATGTTGAGATTTTAAGTATAAAGGGTCTCTCCAGGGTTTTAATGAAAAGCTGGTAATTCAGTACACAGAGAGAGAAAAAAATATTTTTTCATGCTATATTTTTAACTCTTGGTGGTTGGAATGGTTTGGGAAGTGAGACATGAGTGGGCTGTAAACGAGCAAGCGAGATGGGATTGCTAGACAGCATTCATTTTATTTCACACCATGGATTTCTTTGACATCAGGCATTTTACTTGCTGATTTTGAGGCTTGAGACTGCACATATGTATTGAATATACCATCACGTTGGAAGGAGAGAATTCTCCCTGGATTTATACAAGTGCAAATCCACTTGGATTTTATTGCTACTGGATGAGCTGAGACTTTTATCCTTTCCTAGGGTAGGCTTATTAACAGCAGCTCAGCTCCCTTAGGGGCTTGCTTGCCTGTGGGATATGCGAGCGGAGGCAATAAGTTGAATAGGAGGAAATTCTAGGGTTCTTAGGTTCTTCCTTGGATCTGCCATCTTCAAAGCCTGGTTCTTTTATTACTTGTAGTATTTCTTTCCTCCTGCTTCCTCCCACCCAGTGCAGACTCTCCCAGAAGCACAACAAGTTATATGAACTGCGTCCTGTGAGATTTTACTGTCCCATGGGTTTTTCACCAAGAGGATGATGGCTAACGGCATATGTTGTTGAACTAGTCAAAAAAATGTGGCTTCCAGCATACTACGATGTTGGGCTTTTTCCACTTCTGTCTTTGCAGCTGTGGGAGTTAGTGGGTGGCTGCTTTAGGGCCTCATTAACAATTTACAGGTTTAATTCTATACATCTTTCTCATTTGCACTATTAAAATTCTCCAAGCACTCTCGGGAAGTGGGGAGAGAAGTTAAATTTAGCATTTACAATGCTTCTCAGAAACACTTTTGAAGGACTAGATCTCTGTGCTCAGGGAAGCAGCAATTTTTCCTTACGTGACAGAACATTTGTCACTGGCAACGCACCCTGTTTGGTCCCAGATCCCATTCTCAAGGCTCTGCATCATGGTGCCATGTTAATACAACACATTCTGCTGATCACTTCTTTCTCGTTGCCTCTGGGCTTTATGAAGCAACTGCAATTTGTATTTTTGTCTATTTTTCTTTCTGTTGTGGATTTTAAACACAGGGGGTGTGAGAAAATGAAGCAGAAAAAAATCTTTTCTATGCTACAAAATGGTAATAATGTAGTAAACAATGTCAAAAGCAGAAACTGATGAGATCAGGGCCTTAAAAAAGGTGCTGATGGGGTGAACTTTACTGATTAGATGTATAAGCAGCAGAAAACGTTGGTCTGACATTTGATCCTCCAGAGAAGGATGTTTTGGATTCCCTTAGTACATATTAATGCAAAAAGTATGCCTAAAGATTCTCTTGGCTCTGGGGGGATGCATCACAGAGTATTGCTTTCTCATCATTTGTTGATAGAAATCCTGTTCCTTTTGAGATGTGAAGAGAGAAAGTATTTATTATCAAGATAAATGGATACTTACATTTTCTGATATATAGTGTTATGTATTACCCAAGTCCAGAGACACCAGTTTTTTAACACTGTAATCTGAATGTTCTTGAACTGAGGCCAACCTGTCTATTGTACAGCCAGGGAGCCACCTATCACTGGTTAGGAAAGGCCTGAAGTATCTGTTTTATGGCAACACTGAAGAGCAGCCTCTCCACTTTGGGGTTGTTGATATTACTAAACTTCCCAAACTGTTGAGCTAGAACCCCAAGGAGTGAAAGCAGCCATTATGTTCCTGTTTTATCTTTTGTATGAGTTTTGTGTAATAGGCGCCTTGTTCAAAGCTCAGAGCCCCTGGGGCTTGGTTAGGGAAATAAGACTTCTGAGAGATTAAAACAAAATAATAATAAGGACAGAAAACCACCATTTCTATCAAACCCTGTGCACTGTGCACGGCACTGGCAGCAGCACCGCTTGCTACAGTTGCCAAACATATTCCATTATAGGACCCCATCTTCAGATCACAGCACTGCCAGACTTGTTTTGGCCGAAGTTACTCAGCTGGATGCCAGCAGCCTCGGATTTTATGTTTGCTCACATAAAAAAAAAACCATTCATACAACTTCTAAGAAAGTCTAGGGAAATCCTTGTAAGGCCTTGATACTTGGCAGGGGACGTTATGTGATACGTGGGGAAAAAACACCTGAGTTTGGCAGACAAATTCTCCAAAGACACAACCCATGATAAGCATTTTCTGCCTTGGGGCTGAACAGCTGGAACAAGGCTTGCCCAGCAATTGCTTTTCCTGATGAGCAGTGCCAGAGTGCACAACCAAGAATGACAGTCTGTCTTTTCTTCACTTTCAGGGATGGTTAAGCAGGGAGGGGAAGGAGAAAACAACTCTGACATGGGGATTTGGGTCTGGATGAAAGAGAGGACTAAAAGGGAGGCTGCAACAAGGATTTTGGGTGGACTGGAGTAAAGAGGCAGGAGAGCAGAGGGCTGGGAGCATAAAATGGGGGAAGGAGGTAGCCATGACAAGGTGGATTTGAGGCAGGTCAGGGGCTGAGATATGTCTCCAAGGTTTGGGAGAAGGA